>VDFB02154453.1:0-12418 GCA_007258455.2 Sequoia sempervirens | reverse complement strand
AAATTTGTTTTCTTTTTTCTAGGTGATAGAACCTTTGGTTAGGGTTCTTTGTATGGTAGATGGAGACAACATGCCAATGGGTTTCCTTTATGAGGCCATGGATAAGGCCAAAGAGGCTATATTGCATTACTATAGTGGAAACAAAAAAAAAAATCATTTGGCACATCATTGATCACAGATGGACAAATTAACTCCACCAATTGATAGATGTCTTGGCCTACTACTTGAACTCAAAGTACGACTTCTCTGATACATTTAAGGTTGATGAGGAGGTCACAGCAGGTGTTTTTTCATGCATTGATAAGATGTTGCCAGATGGTGGGATAAGAGGCAAAGTTCTTGATGTGTTGGAGGTGAGATTTACTATATCTTATTTATGAATCTGGCAATGTCGACTCTCTAGAAACATCCATTTTACATACATAATAATTAACTTGATATATTTCATCTATCTGTTCAAGGTCTACAAGGGTGCGGAGGGGAGACTCTTTTCTTTAGTTCAAACAATTCAATGGAGAGATAAACAACCAAGTGAACAAAATATTTTAATTTTTAGCTCAATATGACAAGTAGAAATTAGAAACTTGATTCTTATATTTTTTACTTAATTCCTATTTTTTAATGCTTTTTTTGTAGATTTATGATGGGATAATTACGGTGTTGGTATGCCAAATCTTCAAAGGCTAGCCGCCTGTATTTTGTCCCAACCTGTTGTGACGTTTTTTTCACACATCGCCCCATTGCAAATGGGGACCCCCTAATTTTGGCTTTGCTTTTCGTTCGTTTTGTCGTTGTCTCTCTTTTCTACTGTCTGTCTTTTCGGGATTGAACCCGTCTTTGAGCTTAAATGTAAGATTTTGGCTAAGTCTAGAAATTAGGGTTTTGAATTTTCCAGCCAATTTGGAGTCAAATGAGGTGAATAAATTGAAAATTGAGACTAACACTGTTGTTAGTATGCTTCCAACAGGTTTCTACAGAAATTTCATAGAATTCTGGCAACTTACTATTTTTAGTAAGTGTGCAATTACAGGCAATCCTTCAGCATTTTTGAGATTCTGACAGTCACGCTGCGTCCAGAGCACATTAGGCTACACACAGGTTAATTTTGAACAAAAAGAGACAACCTGCTATTTTTAGCAGTACAGCTTCCGGAGCAGATTTCAAGGACTAGATGTTACAGTTTCTGATGCATGTCTGAAGATTCCTGCTGGGTTTTTTGAGACCTTCGCGACGATATGACATGCAAAGCAAGATGATGATTTTCGGCATTCGGCCTTCGGAGGCTGATATCAGGGTTTGCATGCAGATATTTTCAACGCATGTCGGCATTTTCTTTCTGGGTTTTCCAAGAGCTTCGCAATGATGTAACATGCAAATGGAACTGACCACTTTTCGGAAACTTACTATTTTTAGCCAGTGCGTGCATGTTGAAGATTTTTCTGGGTTTTTCTGGGTTTTTCAAGATTTTTCGGGCAGTATGACATGCAAGATCATCCGGCAGCCGGTTGATCACTTTTCGGGCCGCTTTCTATTTTTAGCAGGTATCACTTGGGCAGCAGCTCAACGCTTCAGAAATGCAAGCTGATCCTCATGCAACTGAAACGACGTCAAACGGAGCTCATCTAAGCAGCATGCACAAAATTAGGGTTTCTCGGAAATACTAAAAATGAGGAGTCAAAGGTCAAATGTGCAAAATCGTAGGTATCCATCATGATTGACATCCTTCCGAGAATCTGCTGGCAAAATTTGAAGGCAATCGGAGAACCTGCTATTTTTAGTAAAGTGTTCCAGATGCAGGCTATAAATAGAAAGTTGATCGCAGGCGCCGGCACAAACGGGCAAGTTCACCAACGAAGAGCACACTGTCCAAATTTCAAGACAAACGGAGCTAAGGAAGTCTCAGAAACAGGCACTTACTATAAATAGTAAGTCACTTCGGCGGCAGCTATAATTGGTAGGTTGGCACCAGATCTCAGCGAGCACAAATCAAACACGTGATAAGTAATCCGTGGCGCGAATTTCAAATCAAACGGAGTTACAGAGAATGAAGAATCAAACAATTGCTATTTTTAGCAGGTCAATTAGGGTTTCCTAAAATCGAGGGCGAAACACGACAGCCAAGCAGATGGAGCGTCCAATCATGATCAATACCCTTCAGGCAATCGGCACGCAAAATTTGAAGACATTCTGAGTAATTGCTATTTTTAGTAAGTTGCTAAAAATAGCAGGTGCATGCAGATATCAGGGCCCGACAGCTCAACCACATCTCGAGATTCGAAACAAAGCAAAATCCAGCCTTTTTGGAGCTTGAAATTAGCTTGAAGTGCAAAGTTGAAAAACTTTCTAAAAATAGCAAATTAGGGTTAGTAGGAGAAGGTCACCCTAAATCCGGCAAAGGACAAGAAATCCACCAAGTTTGATAATTTTTCAGGTCCAGCATCAAAACTTGCTTTAAAAGGCCAAAGACGGATCAGAATTCTTGAAGTGTTTGAAAAATGAAGGCTTGACCCTTCCATTTGCGCCCAGACTGGAGAAGAGGACCAAGAAATGTTCTAAGGCATAAAACTTGGAGTAGAAGGGGTGAAATGCGCCCAACATTGGAGGAGACTTCAAAATGTTCTAAGTTTCGGAAATTGAAAGTAGCATAGTCTAAATGCGCCCAAGCCACAAACTGGAAGCTCCACTGGTAAAATGCGCCCTTGAACTTTAAGAGGGGCTAAAAAATTTCTAAGTGTTTAAAACTGGAAGTAGCCCTGGCTAAATGCGCCCAGCTTGCTTGGAGTGAAGAAATTTTTCTACGTAGGGGAAATTGGAGGTAAGAAGTCTCAAATGCGCCTAAGCTAAGAATAAGAGGGGCTAAAAAATTTCTAAGTGTTTTGAAAATGGAAGTAAGGACCCCCAAATGCGCCCTTAAAGGAGAGAGCTTCAGAAAATTTTCTAAGTGTCAAAACTAAAAGCTCCTCCTGTGAAATGCACCTTTGGGCTTAAAGTGATGAAATTAAAAGCTATGCCAGCTAAATGCGCCTAGAAGGTTAAAAGTTCTTCAAAGACATTTAAATTAGAAGCTGCCTAGTCAAAATGCGCCCATGGCAAAAGGTGAATGTTGACCCTCTCATATGCGCCAAAGTGAAAATGAAAGTCCCATGTGCTAAATGCGCCTAAGTGAGTGAATTTTTTTTTTTCTAAGTGTCACCGGCTGGAAGAAGAAGTGGTAGAATGCGCCTTAAAATTGAAGGCTTCCTCTTGCATATGCGCCCCTGAGTTTAGAGACTTAAAAATTTCACTAAGGCATATAAAAATAAAATAAAATGGAGGCCTACCCTTACAAATACGCGCATGCAAGCATAAAATGTGTTAAATTAAAAGCTCAGGGTGTCAATTACGCCTAGCTTAGAAAGGGTGGCTGAAAGCTTGAAAATTGAAAGTTAAACCTCCAAATGCGCCCAAGTCAAATTGAAAGTTCAATATGTCATGTGCGCCTGAGGGTGGCTTGAAATGGGCTAGGGCGTGGAAAGTAAAAGTTCACCAACTCAAATGCGCCTATGGTATAACTAAAGGCTCAATGACTAAAAAAGACATGCGTTGGAATAAAACTGGAGGCTCTATGAGTTGTTTGCGCCTTAAGAAGGAGAATTCTATAAAGCATTTAAAATCTGAAACTCAACACATGCGCCTGGCAATGTGAAGATGGATGATGTAAAATGTCTAAGGCACGAAATTGGAAGGAGGTAGTGTGATATGCGCCCAAGTGACAAAACTTAAAGCACACCCTATGATATGCGCCTAAGCATAAACTGGACGCAGCATGGGTTAAATGCGCCCCTTTTGAGGAATTTCAAATTGCGCCCAAGTGACAAAATTAAGAGCCGCCCCCATCATATGCGCTTGGATGCTCACCCTTCAAGATGCGCCTAAGATGCATGGAGACAAAGTCAAAGCAATTCCATGCAAGGAGGAAAAAGACAAAGTACGCCCAATTGAAGACAAGCTGAGGACAAAATACAAGGCGTCTAAAGTGGGAAGTGGGTCCCTTTGCTGCAAGCTGAAGAATATTTCAGGCGCCTAGAAGTTAAAAATAACATGAACGTTTGGATTTGAGGCTGGACCCACTTTATGCGCCTAGGGAGTAGTGGACTTGAAGAATATTCAAGGCGTTGAAATTACAAGTTCCCCTGGCAAAGTGCGCCCAAAGATGTTGGAAGAGGAATAAGCGCCCATGAAAGTTGATGAAATATTCTTTTTTCTAATTATTGATATTTAACTATCACCTTAAAGAAATGCGCCCAACTTGAGGGAGTATTAAAATGTGCCAGAACCTCAATAAAATTGGCGGTGGATACGTTGAGAATGTCAGCTTCGCAAGGGCAATTAAAATTTTTTATTTTTTTTTCAAAGTTAAGCAGGGAAATGCGCTCAAGGGTGAAGAAATGGATTAAGTTTGATGAGAAATTATTTTTCTAAGGTCTCAAAATTAAAAGAAAATTAAATGAACGCGTTCGTTGCATACCCATGAGTTCGACGTGTTCTGATGGAAATTTTCTTCTGGGTATCGAAGATTGCTGGTGAGGAGTTGATTTTAAGGTCTTCTACACTTTGTCGAGGCCTTTAGGGTGAATATTTTTGATGGGCGCCAGGTTGATAAATTTCCTAAGGGAAATTCAAAAAATTTTCTAAGGCAAGGAATAAATGATGTTGTCGAAGATAAAGTGCCTCGGCAGATGAATTTGAAGGTGATCGCCTAGATAATTTTTGATCAAATTCCAGATGAAAGAATTTCTTCTCAAGCCAAAGTTGAATGAAATATCAGAGTGAAGTGCGCCAGGCAGAATGCGGGATGGGTTGAAAATTTGGCTAAGGCACAAAGAATTTGAACGTGAAGCTGGCAAAGGAAAAACGATGAGCCCTTGAAGATCAAAGCGAGAAAAATCGGGTAAGTAAGGTGAATTTGTGTTATGAAGTGTTCTAATACTCTTCTCCTCGCTTGTTTTGCAGGAGGAACGTCGAGGCCAGAGCACGATGTTTGGAGGTGGTGAAGCACGATGATATTACGACCTTCAGAGGAAGATAAAGTTTTGAAGGAAAGTTGCAAGAAATGGCTAAGTGTTGGAGTTTCTCCTCAAGAATCCAATGTGCACCCATGGCAAGCGGAAATGATCTAGTCCAAGACTGAGAAGTCCTTCAAATTCAAGAATGGAAGTTCGAGCAAGGGTCAAGGAGAAAATCAAGAGCGGTCGGACTCCAGATTCTACCAAATTCTATTATTTGAGGTGGCAATCTTAAAGTCTCTTCTACCCTCCTCCAAGCGATCATCAGAATTGGCCGAGTACGAAGATCAAGAATAGTGTGAACGCGTCCGTAGACGGGAATCTTCTAGAAGGGTGGTGGCCATTAATGACGCATTTATTACCCCACTCTCCTTTGTGGCGGTTTTTAGGGCAAATCATGTTTAGGGCTGAGGTGGCACGATCTGGGCCATCCAGCCGATTGTAATCTGAGCCGTCCGTTGGACTTGGCCAGCTATATAAAGGGGGAGTCCCCCTCATTTGTACCTTCAGTAGGCAATTTAGTCGACAGTAGAATTAGAGTAGAAGTTAGAATAGAGGGACAACTTAGGAGTAGATTGATAGTGTAGTTGGAGGAGAAGGAAAGTTTTCCTTTGAAAACTTTTGTAAGAAATTGTCGTGTAAAACTTTCATAATAAAAGATCTTTCATTGATGGTGAAATTCATCTTTGTTGTGGATAGCTAGCAAGGTTTCTTCATCCCTTCTACTTCAAGTAGCGTAGAGTAGCGTAAATTTCATTTTCATGCAAGTAGATGTTAATTGTGGAATGTGGTGTTTGATTTAAGCAACTTCGTCTATCCATACCACTAGTGTATTTGCTGATGGTGAATGCGCCTTGTGTGGTCAACTGGAATATCACGTACTTAACTTCAATCACAGTTTGAATAATGGTATGCGTCGTTGTGATGGTATCTTTATGTCAAGTGGTGGTTTGAACATCTTTTGTCATCTCCCTTGAAGATTGCACCGACTCCGTGGAAGCTGTCCGATGCGAGGCAAAGCGAAGTCCGGTTAGAAGTTTGCTGAAGTTGAGCTCCATATCCCACACCTTAGAGTAGATTAGAATCTTCTTAATCTTACCTCATTTCAATTCAGTATTCTCTGGTTAAAATAGGAAACCTGTGCTTCATAGACAAATCTTTCGAGCATTTGAATTCCTTTCTCTGCTGCCGAACAATTCTGTAAGTCCCCTTGAAATACCAGCAAAATCACATCGAGCCAAACTGAGCCTATTCGCACTTAAAGAACCTTGGAGTTGAACGCACGAACTTTCTGGCAATCTTAGCGTGCGGAATACTTTGATCAAGAGAGAATAGGGAAGCCGTTGGCAACTTTATTCTGCGTTGGTGCGGTCACGAAAAACACATCAACAGAATTGGCGCTAGAAGGAGGGCGAGCTTCGAATTGTTCCAGAGGCTGGAAGGAGCCAGTATGAGCTTTGAAGTTCCAAATCAGAGATATGTTAGATCTCTCTTATGTCAAAAAATCCAAAAAAAAGTGAAAAGTTGAAAAATTCAAAAAAAATCAAAAAAATGGAAAATCAAAAAAGGGATTTCTCAATGGATGGGCATATTTCTTGCTCTCAAGACAGTTTTACGGATATTGCTCAGATTCATGAAAGATTGAATGCACAGCTGTGGCCCGAAAATTTGTCTAAGTTTGCTTCTCCAGGAAGATGTCGAATTCATGAGACCTCCCAGCACGAAGAAATCAATTGCTTGACGTTCCTCTCAAGGATAGAGCTTGTTCTCCAAGGGAAAATTTTCTTTTGGGATGTCCCCAAGCCAGGAATATTGGATGTAGAACTTGATGATTATAGCCTTCCAGAGGTTGTGGAGGAAGCCTTCACGAGATTCATACTTAGGATCCAAAATCAGTTGGAACTTGGCAATGTTTGTTTGAAAGGCGTTTTGCTCCCTCGTTGGTGTCGAATTCACAATGCGCCTCATCCAGAGTTCACTTGCACAATATGTGAAGAAGCCATCAACTTTGCTAGATGTCGCCTCGGATTACCAGTACTACCATATGGATTCTTCAAAGACAAAGGATGGATTGAATATGCCACACAAACATTTTTAGCACCAAACGAAGAGTGTAGCTCAACATCATCTAACCACAAGGAGAATAAGTCACAACATGAAGACGTGATTGAACTTAGGGAGCAAGTAGATGAAGATTGTTCCTACATCATGCTAGAACAAGGGGATATTGGAGCAAAGATCAAAGAAGCAATGGAATATATCCAAGCAAGAGGAATCACCCAAGGCAACTGTCAGCACATGGAAGAGAGTGAATGTACAAGATTGCAAGCTATTGAAGACCATCAAGTGCCAGGAGTGGGCTCAGCTCAAAGTATAGATGGTGTGAGAAATTTTCAATGTCCATTCTCTCGAGGAGGAGAACGTGAAGAGGGAAGTGGTTCTAATACACTTCAAGAAGGGATGCTCCTTGATGAAAAGGTTCAATCATGCATGGACAAGATGGAAGAAATGACAAGCAGCTTAAGGCAAGATGATGTGTTTGACGATCAATGGGCTACCAAGATGGAGGCAAAATATGAAATGCGTTTTGCATCAACACTTGGTCCATTATTCACAATCATGGAGGAGTTGCTTGATGAAATTGAAACAAATGAAATACTGCTTGATAAAGAGATGGAAAGTGAAAAGCAATTCGGGTTGGGGCTTAAGCTATTGCTAGAGATCCAAAAGGAGCCAGCGCATGAGGTAACCCAAGTTTCCAAGTGCTCTTTCGAATTGATTTCCCGCCCCACTCCTCCCAGTTTGGATCATCTACACATTTTGAATGCAAGTGGTATGGTTCACCATCAACTTCGGCCTCCTGATGAAGCAATGGATGACAGGCAAGAATTCATGCCATCAAATGAAGACCACCAGGTTGTATCTTTCCCCACTGTTGATTACAAAGAATATCATTTTGATTATGGAGATTTTGGAAAGAAAACTTGTTTTTGGATTGATCATGGTCCGGATGAGTTGCCTCAACTGCTAATCTTTCCTGAAGTTTTGCTTGAGTTTGAGATTTGTATTGTGAAAGATTACTTTTCTTAGTTTAAGGACAAATTTGCTAGGCTCCGCACTATCACCGTTGTTCTGTCACTGCTGAACATCCTAAGAAATCATGCTAGGAGTTGTATGTACTTAGGTCTTTTGATTGTTGTTCGCTTAAAGTTTTTGTTTTCGTTTAGATTAGTTGTCTTGCTTTCATAGTTTAGTTGTTGCTTTCAATAAAAGGGGATCCCATTTGTGAAGGGGGTGTTGTGTTCGCCAAGGCCCAACACAATGTTGGTCCATTTCTTAGATAATTATTCAGGAAGTGCTTTAGAATCCAAGGTTATTCTTTTGAGTTTTATCATTTGATTAGGATCTGTACTTGACTCGGAAGGGAATCATCTATTGTGTCTTGACACCAAGTCTCATGATTGCTATATTTTACACACATGATTAATTATTCTAAGTCATTGAGGTTTCTTAGGAGAAGTCTTAGCAAGTGAAAATTTTACGTCTTGCTTCAGCGCCACTACAATTCTCAAACCCATTGGAGGCGTCATTGCCTGCCAGCCAATTGAGGAATTGACGGAGAAATCAAATGATGAAAAGAAAAAAGGAAAAGAAATATCTGAAAATAATGAGGAAATGAAAAATGAATTATATTGTGAAATATTGGTTTTGGGAACATGCGAGTAACTCCACCGGGGCTATGGACGCCCGGCCGGCAGTGGAGCAATATTCGTGAGAATTGTAGCGACAACCTCGTCGGGGCTATGGACGCCTGACTGGCAGCGAGGCAATGTCCAGGATGCTTTTGAAGTAAGATACTTATATAACTTGCCACGACAGATTCTAGGAGCTTCAACGGTCTTTTGAGCCGGAACAAACGCATATGCACACACTTGTAATCAAAAGATAAGGTGCCTCGATCCAATTTAGGATTCCTCTTCCCTTTTAAGTATGTCCCCCAGTCAATTGATAGGATTTGAAAGAATGGTCCAAGGGTTCTGAGTATGGAATGGGTTTTGTCTTTGAAATGTTCAGGAACATTTATTCGGGTTGGGGCTAATGTTGTGACGTTTTTCACACATCGCCCCATTGCAAATGGGGACCCCCTAATTTTGGCTTTGCTTTTCATTCGTTTTGTCGTTGTCTCTCTTTTCTACTGTCTATCTTCCCGGGATTGTACCCGTCTGTGAGCTTAAATGTAAGATTTTGGCTAAGTCTAGAAATTAGGGTTTTGAATTTTCCAGCCAACCTGAAGTCAAATGAGGTGAATAAATTGCAAATTGAGCCTAACATTGATGTCAGCACATTTTGGTAGGTTCCCACAAAAATTTCATTGAATTCTGGCAACTTACTATTTTTAGTAAGTGTGCAATTACGGGCAATTTGTCAACATTCTTGAGATTCCGACAATCGCACTGCGTCCAGAGCCCTTCAGATTCACTTTTGACAAGTTTTGAGCAGAAACGGACAACCTGCTATTTTTAGCAGTACAACTTCCAGAGCAGATTTCAAGGACTAGATGTTACAGTTTCTGATGCATGTCCGAAGATTCCTTCTGGGTTTTTCGAGACCTTTGCAGTGATGTGACATGCAAAGTATGATGATGACTTTCAGCATTCGGCCTTCGGAGGCTGATATCAGGGTTTGCATGCAGATATTTTCAACGCATGTCGGCATTTTCTTTCTGGGTTTTCCAAGAGCTTCGCAATGATGTAACATGCAAATGGAACTGACCACTTTTCGGAAACTTACTATTTTTAGCCAGTGCGTGCATGTTGAAGATTTTTCTGGGTTTTTCTGGGTTTTTCAAGATTTTTCGGGCAGTATGACATGCAAGATCATCCGGCAGCCGGTTGATCACTTTTCGGGCCGCTTTCTATTTTTAGCAGGTATCACTTGGGCAGCAGCTCAACGCTTCAGAAATGCAAGCTGATCCTCATGCAACTGAAACGACGTCAAACGGAGCTCATCTAAGCAACATGCACAAAATTAGGGTTTCGAGCCTCAGCGCTAAAAATGAGGAGTCAAAGGTCAAAATGTGCAAAACAGAGGTATCCATCATGATTGACATCCTTCCGAGAATCTGCTGGCAAAATTTGAAGGCAATCGGAGAACCTGCTATTTTTAGTAAAGTGTTCCAGATGCAGGCTATAAATAGAAAGTTGATCGCAGGCGCCGGCACAAACGGGCAAGTTCACCAACGAAGAGCACACTGTCCAAATTTCAAGACAAACGGAGCTAAGGAAGTCTCAGAAACAGGCACTTACTATAAATAGTAAGTCACTTCGGCGGCAGCTATAATTGGTAGGTTGGCACCAGATCTCAGCGAGCACAAATCAAACACGTGATAAGTAATCCGTGGCGCGAATTTCAAATCAAACGGAGTTACAGAGAATGAAGAATCAAACAATTGCTATTTTTAGCAGGTCAATTAGGGTTTCCTAAAATCGAGGGCGAAACACGACAGCCAAGCAGATGGAGCGTCCAATCATGATCAATACCCTTCAGGCAATCGGCACGCAAAATTTGAAGACATTCTGAGTAATTGCTATTTTTAGTAAGTTGCTAAAAATAGCAGGTGCATGCAGATATCAGGGCCCGACAGCTCAACCACATCTCGAGATTCGAAACAAAGCAAAATCCAGCCTTTTTGGAGCTTGAAATTAGCTTGAAGTGCAAAGTTGAAAAACTTTCTAAAAATAGCAAATTAGGGTTAGTAGGAGAAGGTCACCCTAAATCCGGCAAAGGACAAGAAATCCACCAAGTTTGATAATTTTTCAGGTCCAGCATCAAAACTTGCTTTAAAAGGCCAAAGACGGATCAGAATTCTTGAAGTGTTTGAAAAATGAAGGCTTGACCCTTCCATTTGCGCCCAGACTGGAGAAGAGGACCAAGAAATGTTCTAAGGCATAAAACTTGGAGTAGAAGGGGTGAAATGCGCCCAACATTGGAGGAGACTTCAAAATGTTCTAAGTTTCGGAAATTGAAAGTAGCATAGTCTAAATGCGCCCAAGCCACAAACTGGAAGCTCCACTGGTAAAATGCGCCCTTGAACTTTAAGAGGGGCTAAAAACTTTCTAAGTGTTTAAAACTGGAAGTAGCCCTGGCTAAATGCGCTCAGCTTGCTTGGAGTGAAGAAATTTTTCTACGTAGGGGAAATTGGAGGTAAGAAGTCTCAAATGCGCCTAAGCTAAGAATAAGAGGGGCTAAAAAATTTCTAAGTGTTTTGAAAATGGAAGTAAGGACCCCCAAATGCGCCCTTAAAGGAGAGAGCTTCAGAAAATTTTTGTCAAACTAAAGTTCTCAGGAAATGCACCTTTTGGCTTAGTGATGAAATGGGTGCCCCTACCAAACGCTTCCAGCGTCGTCTTCAGAGCCAAATTAAAGCCTGTCGCTTCCGCATGGCAAAAGGCACGTTGATCCTCTATGCTTCAGTGCGGAAAATGAAAGTCCCATAAGCAATGTTTCGAGGGACTTTCGGCACACCGGCTGGAAGAAGAAGTGGTAGAATGCGCCTTAAAATTGAAGGCTTCCTCTTGCATATGCGCCCCTGAGTTTAGAGACTTAAAAATTTCACTAAGGCATATAAAAATAAAATAAAATGGAGGCCTACCCTTACAAATACGCGCATGCAAGCATAAAATGTGTTAAATTAAAAGCTCAGGGTGTCAATTACGCCTAGCTTAGAAAGGGTGGCTGAAAGCTTGAAAATTGAAAGTTAAACCTCCAAATGCGCCCAAGTCAAATTGAAAGTTCAATATGTCATGTGCGCCTGAGGGTGGCTTGAAATGGGCTAGGGCGTGGAAAGTAAAAGTTCACCAACTCAAATGCGCCTATGGTATAACTAAAGGCTCAATGACTAAAAAAGACATGCGTTGGAATAAAACTGGAGGCTCTATGAGTTGTTTGCGCCTTAAGAAGGAGAATTCTATAAAGCATTTAAAATCTGAAACTCAACACATGCGCCTGGCAATGTGAAGATGGATGATGTAAAATGTCTAAGGCACGAAATTGGAAGGAGGTAGTGTGATATGCGCCCAAGTGACAAAACTTAAAGCACACCCTATGATATGCGCCTAAGCATAAACTGGACGCAGCATGGGTTAAATGCGCCCCTTTTGAGGAATTTCAAATTGCGCCCAAGTGACAAAATTAAGAGCCGCCCCCATCATATGCGCTTGGATGCTCACCCTTCAAGATGCGCCTAAGATGCATGGAGACAAAGTCAAAGCAATTCCATGCAAGGAGGAAAAAGACAAAGTACGCCCAATTGAAGACAAGCTGAGGACAAAATACAAGGCGTCTAAAGTGGGAAGTGGGTCCCTTTGCTGCAA
>VDFB02154452.1:0-14622 GCA_007258455.2 Sequoia sempervirens | reverse complement strand
TAACCACTCATCTCATGACTCTCAACCCTTGTGCAGATTGCCACAATACCTTTCATCAACTTACAATCCCCAAATTGACACATATAGAGCAAACTAAAATTCATTATTTAACATTGAATCCATTTCACTCTTTTCCCCAGTTTTGTCCTATCACCTTGTATTCTTGAATCTAGTTCATCTAGTCCTTCCTCTTCTCCACCACATGAGTCCCCTCTTCCATCTCTTTCACCTACGCCATCACCTTGAGATCCCTCTCCTCCTCATATTTATCCTTCTCGTATTCCTTCCTCTCCAATTCCTCCTCCTCCTCAATCATCTCCCATTCCTTCTCCTCTCCTTTTTCCCCCACAACCCACATCCTCCTCCCCAAGAATAAGAAGAACTACAAGATGCAAATGAGGAAGTTCATAACAAAGAGGTAATTAGAGAAGAAACTAAAAGGAAAGAGGTAGATAAAGAAATTGAAGCACCTGAGACCAAACATGAAGACTATCAAGCTTCACATGACACAAAGGTCATTCTCTCTCCTCGGATCACAAAGTCTCTTCTACCCTCCAAGTATGGTTAAACCATACTATTAAAAAAATAAAAAGGACATATGTCCAAGAAGAGAAGGAATAATTTACTATTCTTGTTGAGGCCTTCCAAGCATGTACTAGAACGAAGAAAATATCAAGGAGGTTGTCTACTATCGCCATGGATGAACATGGGAATAGATTAGCTCAAGCTAGTATCACCTTTGTAGATAAACCAGAATTAGACATGCTACCCAAAGATTATCAAATGCAAGAAATAAAACTAAGAGCTTAGACTAGAGAAGGAGAATAACAATCATTACAAATGGTTTTATCTTCTATTCTTAATAGGATGCAAAAGGATGAGAACACCAAAGAAGAGCTCAAATTCCAGGTATCTCAGTTGAACACATACATCAACCATCTAATTGGACCTATTGGTTCAGTTGCCTTGCTCCAATCCTATAGGTGGTAGTAAATAAGGATGCTCAACATCTAGTTATTGAGGGTTTACTCTCTACTACTAGAGAGTGGAGAAATGGCTTAAAGGCCCTAGGAAGTGGAATTTTGAAGGCAATAAAGGCTTATCACTACATTAGTAATGAAGCCAATCTGGATCACCAAATAGAGTCAGAAATAAATGAGGATTTATTTGTTTGGGATGATTATATCCTAATTTTGCAAAAAATCAAGGATACTACTACTAAGGATTCAATAAAGGTGATTGTGATAGAATAAGAAGACTAGGATAAGCCAAAATAGTGGCTAAAAGTTGGACAGCTAAGGGTTATGTTTTTGAATAAGTGCAAACACAAACTGAATGAGAATAGAGGCCTATTTGACTATGAAATGGTAAAAATAAAATATTGTGTGGAAATTCTAGGA
Source organism: Sequoia sempervirens (assembly GCA_007258455.2). Taxonomy (NCBI): domain Eukaryota; kingdom Viridiplantae; phylum Streptophyta; class Pinopsida; order Cupressales; family Cupressaceae; genus Sequoia; species Sequoia sempervirens. The sequence continues at coordinate 13,222 of VDFB02154452.1, read as the reverse complement.
TGTACATTTTGCAAAAGTACTTCCTTAGTGGATTCATCAACCAAGATGATCAAGGAGTTTGAAATATCTTTACACAATCAACTTAGTCAAACAGTCATTGATCAAATGATGACAAAAAAGGGAGGTCTTCGAAGTTTCCAAGAAGATCTTTCTTCCTTCGACAACTTGCAAGAAAAGCTAGAGAATTCCACATTTTCCTAGAGAATCAATTTAAAATATCATAAGGGGCCAAATATATGCACTATGAATGAAGCTATTAATGCTTTTTTCTAGAAAAAGCTTCCCAAGTGATAAATAATCTAGTAATCAAACTCTATTATTTTTTGACCAATTTTATAATAAATCAACATTCCAATTGGAAAAATACCAATCTAGCATTGAGTTCTCAATTAGAATTTAGTTCAAGATTTGGTTGTTAATTTTAGTTTAGTCCATTTTAAAATAGGGGTTGATCGCCCAAGTTGAACTCTCAATTAACTTTTTTAGATCCATAATCTATATGGAACACATTATTCCTATATATTTTGCATGTGTGAAAATTGTTAATCATCAGAAATTATTTTGTTTACAATGAACTAATACAATTATAGCATGGATTTTTCTACTACACTTTGTGAGAAATTTATAAATATTGAAGGATTATGTCTATTATGTGCATATGGGTTTTCATCACCAGTGATGTTATGTTCGTTCTTTTGATCTAAGTTGAATAAATTAGTGAAATCATTTTCTTTACATTGGTTTTGAATAGAGTCCTATCTAAATATGTGCATGCTTTATGGTGATTTTATTTGATGTGGCTTGAAAATCTAAAATTAGGAATTTTCCTTTGATGATTGCATTGATATTATTGGTGATTGGGTGAATATTGATTACATTAGTATTGGTTTTCTTGATTTTTCTTAACCATTTCAGCATTGATAGATAAAATTAGATTTTTATTTGTCCATTCAATTTACTTTGTTCTTAATTTCTCTCTTAACCTAAATATTTTTCCATTTATTTTATGATACTTTGAATCTTTAAAGAGCATAGTAATTATATAGATCTATTATACAAATGATGCAATCTCTAATAAAATGTAATTAATTCAATAAGTATATTTTTTACCTAATATTGCATGAGTTTGAATATATTTTATAGAAGTTTGAATCACTAAAACCCCTTGTTAAAAAGTTTACATAAACCACTAAGCTATCCATCACAGTCAAACTTGACCTAAAAAGAACCTTGGAGTAGGAATCCCTTCTTTTCAAAAGGATTAGTAATTTATTGTTACTTAGTAGTTGGTTGTGCTAAAACCACTCTCAACAAGATGGTGTTTGGATTTTATGGGCCTCTCATCCCATAACAATTAATTCATGGTATTTATCCTCCTGATGCTCTTGCAAGGTGTTCAAACGTGGGAGATTGTTAGAAAAAATGGTGTATCAACCTTGCAATTATAATAGGTTAATATATTAAGTGTAGGGGTTGCAATGGGAGGTACCCCTTACCAAGATTGAGGGATGATCCCCCTGGCGATAAATCTAGGGGCCATATAATTTGACATGGGTTTAAGGGTAGTTTCCCTAAAAGCCATATTTTATGTATGTTTTGTTATTGTAAATCTGGATTATTCATCATTAGGTCTCAAATCTTATGGTAGATATTTTATCAAGGCTTGTCTTGCCCTAGAAGGAAACCCTATTTTATGAGGGAATTGTATTATTGCTACATATTGTGATGTATTTTGAGAGTTTGATAGTTGTGTTACATTTGAATCTCTGGTTGGCGATACTCTTGTGAGAAGCTCGCTCTACAAGTATATTGTAATATTTGTGATTTTTTGAATAATATATTGGGCAGATTTTGGAGTGTGAGGTTTTTCTCCCAAAAGGTGTTTTGTTAGGATTTTTTTGGAAAAATAGAGGAGATAAATTATCAATTATAATTTAGATTTAAAAATGAAATAACAGAGAAATAAAACATAATAGATGAACAAATTCACAAAGGCGCGAGACAAATTTTTTTAGTGTGGTTCATCATTTTGGATGTAGTAACCCTCCGATTTGCTTATATTTTCAAACAGTGCTTTTACTTTGATAGACCATGATACTATGTTGTTATTTGATCACTGACATTGGAGCGATGATGGCTTTTATATTTAGATGTGATAGTACACTATATGGATGATTATTGTTTATGACATGATTTTTGGTTAGCATAGTTGATTATTTGCGTTGATATTGATATATGCTCATCTGTAGTTAATTGATGTTTTAGTTTTGTCAGTTTTGATGTGACACTATATTGGTGAAGGGAAACAGGATTGCATCACTCGCTTGCGAGTGCCCTGCAATTTTGTGTTTTTCTCTTCACATGTAATTATTTATAATCTATATACATGTATAACATATGTTTTATTGCAGGATTGTAGGTACAAAACATCGACTCCACCTGGATTCACAGGTTTGAGCGTGTCCATTGCCCAGTGGTATAGTTGATTGGGAGATAGTAACTAGATTTCCTTGTCAAACCAAAACCATAGTCACAGTGTGTCGTCAGTCTTTGTTTGGTTTTGCTGATTTGTTATGTTGTCCCTATTTGCCTTGTCGTTTATTTATTTTTCAAGGTATGTTCTGTGGGAAATTAATGCTTAAAATATTTTTAAATGAATATTTAATTAATCTTGATTAATATTGTTAGAAGTTTTATATTTGATTTAATTAATTTAATTTATTTTATTTTGTAAAGTGATTTAATCCTTGTGATTAAATTTATTTTATAAAGTGATTAAATTAATTAGATTAAATTTAATTAGAAATTAATATGTGAATTATGAATTATTAAATGCATAAATATCTTGTAGTTATCTTAGAGGAAATATCTATGATTTGGTTGAAAATATATTTTATTTGTGACATGTGTTAGAAAAATTAAACACTGTTGTTGGGAATTAATTCTCGGAGAGATTAATTGCATTAACTGAAAGAGGAAAGAGACTACTTCATGACAAGAAAGAAAGAGATTTAAAAAAAGAAAGAGGTTGTTGAAAATTGGGGAAGAAGCTCTCAGGAAATTTTGTCTTTGGTTTTGTTTTCATCTTTCTGGAAAAAGTGGATATTTTGGAAGAAGCTTTGGTAAATTGGAATCTGAAGGCGAAACTCTACTTCAAACATCATTTCCTCAAGCATCTAGAAATAGGTTCTTTAAATTGTTTTTATTTATCTGCAAATTGGAAAGATTGTATGTACAAGAAGAATATGTTATTTGTGTAGAAGCTTTATATATATTGAAAATTTGAAAGATTGTCGTGTTTGGAAAATTGCCGTGAAAATTTTAGAGCTTCTATAGAAATTGATTTAAAAAAAAAAGAATACCAAGAAATATTTTATAGAGCAATCTGAAAACCTCTATAGGAAATTGTTTTTAAACAATAGAAATCCTAGAGGCAAAAACAATAGAAATCTTTGTAGGAATGGATTTAAAATCTTCCTGTCAAAATTTGGGGAAAATCTTGTTTGTATGGGAAAATATCTTCCTGTAGAAGATTATTGTTTTGTTTTGTTTTCCCAATTGGTTTTGTTTGGTTGGGAAATTGAAAACCTTCGGTAAAAATTTGAAAACATCCTTCTGTAGAAATTTTTTGTAAAAATTTGCTTCTCTGGAATTTTTTTGTAAAAACCCCCTATAGAAAACTTTTGTTAAAAAAATTGCTCTTCTCAAGCAATCATTCTAATATATATATATATATTGGAATATATACATATAAATATATATAAATATAAGCATATTTGATTATAAAAATCCCTGTTAAAATTGCTTTCGAAGGAAACCTGGACTGAAGTTACCATACAATGAATTTTATATATATTCACATGTTTAAAAAAAAAAATTAAAATGTTTAAAATGTGTGGGGAAGCATTGTGGCTACCCCACAACCGACTCCCCATTAGGGAGAGATGATGTTGTGAGGCAGTGCTAGCACTGCCCCATAGTGGTCGCGCCCCCCACAATGGGGGTTTGGCTATGTTGCAGCCAACACAACCATTGATGGCTATGAATCCTTCTTCCGCCTTGGAAAAAAACTCAATTTTATTTAGTCTATTTTTTAAAAAAATATATAAAGTATATTATAAATATATATATATATATATATTTATGTGTATAAATATATATATATATATATATATTTATTATTATAGACACCGAAATCTGGTCTAAGCCTGCGACTTCAAGATTCTTCATAATTCGTATTCTTCATGGTTATGATTAAATAATGACAATTATTTAATTATTCTCTAAAGTCTTCATTTCTTCTATTAATTAAATAATCTTAATTATTTAATTAATTCACACTTTTCTTTATTCTATCTAATTAATTAAATAAATGCTTTTTCTTTAATTATATTACTAATTAACCTTATCCTTCTTATCAAATTAAATAAATTATTATTTAATCCCCCCCTTTATCATATGCCAACTATAATTAAATAAATCCTTTATTTATTTAATTATTCATTTAAATCCCTTCGTCACTTAATTAAATAAATCTTATCTATTTAATTATTTTTCAAATATCAAATCTTGAATTAAATGAATTATTTAATTCATAAATCCTATTTTAACACATTCCTCTATATTTAGATAATTATGTGAGTTATCTAAGTATTCACTTTGACTTGACTCGACATCTATTTAAATCACTCAGTTAACTCAGGATTTAATGTATGAGTGGCTTTCTCGAGTAATCTCTTCATCAAATCATTCAACTGTCTAGTTCTAACTCAATTGCATGTACATGAATATTAATTAAATATTCCTATTTAATTAATTAAATCTTGTGTGTGCATTCGAATAGAGAGTTGTTTTAATCCATCTTTATCTTTGTCATGCAAAGACTATTCTTATTTTTTCAAATACCAAACTCGAAGATTAAATCATTTATTTAATCTTTATTTCTATTTCTAATTTGTATCACTCATGTCGCTACTAACAGTTATCAGAATGCATGTCTAATCTATCGATCTCAACTGTTCGTTGATCTTTCGATCCTGACCTATCATTTGAATGATCAATTTTCTATAAATTGATCTATCATTCATCATTCCAATCTCTTCTGAAATCTTATGACTTTTGGAAGCATATCTATTATTTGAATCTTCAATGTTTTACTAAATCACTATCATGGGCTATACTTGCACAAGAGAAATCTTAGGGTAATTATACTACAACAACAAAATGGAGAAGGGAAATCGAGGTTATACATGGAATTACATAGATATTGGGTGAGATTGTTCAGTTTATTTATGTTTTAGCTTTCCTTTGTTCTATGTTGTTTAGCTTAGATTGCATTAGAGCTTAGATCGCACTGAGTGTGTGTTTTTAACCTTTCTTTTGCATTTTCTAGATGTTACATTTGGTGAACCCGACGTGAAGACACCATCTTTGCATATCCGTAGAATTTTATTTGATTTTGCAGGTTTTTGTATGAAACGATGCATTTGCTTGACAAAACACTGCAATTGACATTTGGAAACACATCAACTTGACAAAATGACACAATTGACTTTCTTGACCGCATCTAAAAAATAATCACGCATTTGTCATTTTCTGAGCTGCAACTGACTGGTAAAATACTGCAACACATTTGACAGAGAAAATGACGCATCGGACTAGTATATTTTTAGGTTTAGAATTTCAATTTACAGTTTCCTTTCATTTTTTTTTATTTTCACTAATCTTTTGTTTTCAATGTGTGTCTTGAGGAGTTAACAAAGTTTTTGCAGATCAATAGTCAAAGACCAATATCAAACTACTAATGAATCTTTTTGCAGAATGCATGTCGAAGACCCTAGTTAAATTTTTGAAACAGATTGTTTGGTAGTGTAGCAAATATTTCATTTGGATTAAAATTAACAAGTGTTTATTGTGTTTGGTGCGAAAGGACAATTGTGTAATTACCCTCATGATTTGGTACATCAAAGTATCCTCTCCCCTTGTGCATCCGTGAGATCCTCGGTGTAAGAGAAATAGTTATTAACTCTAGAACTTGGGCCTGTTCTGGTGGGAAAAAGTATTCACCCCAGGACAACTCAGACCGGTAGCACCATGAACTCGAGGGACTTCTAGTCGGTATATAAAAGTGGATTCTTGGGGAAATCCCAAGAATCACGTGTATGGTTCTGACGAGATGGATTCAAAAGGGGAATCTCGCCGCATGGATCATGCCCTATGAATAGAATGCCCTAATTAAACACCTTTATTTGTAGTGTCCAAAATACTTCTTTTTACTAGTGCAGCAAGTCGGACCTGTGAAGCCGTCTCATATTCTTACGGTTCATGTGTAGAGATGAAAGTATTCCATGGGATGTTCATGGGTATTGTAGCTTGGCTTCCCCAAATGATGTTAATGAGCCGTGGAGGGGAGCCAGAGGGGTCAAACTACTAATCATCCACCTTGAATAAGCATAGCTGGGGAAACCCAAGTGAGAAATTAGTAAATACTATCCTTCATAGCCTAGGATGTGCTTGTCTATTGTCAAATTAAACATTCTTTGAGTCCAGAATGAAATTGATAACACTTTGTCTTATGATTTTTTTTTGTTTTCAAAAACTTGATCACAAAAAAATAGCGTCAGTTTTATCTCTATTCATTGAAAACACAACAGAGTCACAACTGCTCACCAGAGAGTCGCAATTGTTCTATCAAGTCGCATTTGTTTAGCCTAGAGTCGCATCTACTAGATTAGCTCACATTTGTTTTGTCGAAAACCACATCTATTTTCGGAAACAACACTTGTGATATTCTATGACGCATTTGATAATGTGAGCTGCAATTACAGTCTGAAATGACACATTTTCCACTTTTGTAGAACTTTTACCAGTGCACAGAGTTTAGGAAAACCACATATGTTATAGTCTAAGTTGCAATTTCCATTACGAATCGCATCTATCTGACATAGACACTGAACTTTATCAGAAACATGCAACTGATTACTAGAAAACCACAACTGTGAAACATCACCGCATCTGCTAAATTTTGAGATGCATTTGCTTGATTATTAGAAAACTAGAATTCACAGCCACTGTCCAGTTGACACAGTCAATACTAGTCTCTGATCCGTCTTGTCATACTAGTCCTTGAACAGAAACCTAAAATAATTTTCTCAATTTTGCATCCTTTAGGTATCATTTAGCCATTACTATAGTCATCTCAATTCTGAGTTTTACTTTCATCTTTGAGTACATATTGCCTTGAGATTAAATTTCTAGGAAGGTCACTTTTACAAACTTTAGGATAGGTCAACCACCTACACTCTATAAAAATCATAGCGTCAATGAAATCTGTCATTGAACCTAGTCCTGTCATTATATCCTTTTTCCTACAGAGAGTTCTCCTAGCTCATCAGTCTAGTTAGGAGACACAACTTATCTTTGATCCTAGTCCTACATTGGTTCCTTGACATAACTAAATTGACACCTTGGTTAGACTTTAGGTAGTTGGTACCCAAGTCTTAGGTTTACAAAATTGATTACCTTAGGATCTTTCTTATACTTTGCATCTTTAGATATTGTCATTTTAGACTAGCGTCATCTTAGAACATTCCTTATTTTGCATTCATAAAATCCCAAAAACATAGACTAGAGTCATACTGTCCATAGACATAGTTTTGCATTCCTTGCATATTGAGCTTATCTTACATGGTTGAAACTAGATCTAAGAGAAAAAAGAGAGAAAAAAGATGTCGAACCCAAACGAATTCATCAATCCATTCTCCACAAGACCTCATAGGACTTTATTAGAAAAATTCACCACTAGAAATAGTCAAGGACACATTACAACAGAAGACATAGAGGCAGCTGCATAGGACCCTGAGTTTGCCTCTTTTGTAGATGAGTACCTAGCAAACAATCATCAACGATACTTTGCCAAATTGCTAGTTGAAGGCACTACCTTACCTACTAGATTTGATATTAGCACCTAACAAGCTCAACCTACACAAGGGACAAATACAATGACTGCCACTACTACTATACCTCAAGTAAATACAACCATACCATCTGGCATACCTACACAGAGTACGATAGTCCATATGTCTCCATTTGGTACATCTGGCATGACATCGAGATTTAATTTCACTGTAGGGGCATCATCATCCACTCCCTTCAATCCTCTTGTTGGGAATAAAAGATCTAAAATGTCAACTTCTACACCAAATGTCACTGTCACGAGTACCATACCACAGTCAATGGCCATACCTAGTGTTCCTGTCACCGGTACCATACCACAGTCAATAGCCATACCTAGTGTTCATGTCATCAGTGCCATACCACAGTCAACAACTATATGTAGTGTTCATGTCACTAGTACTATACTGTAGACTACACAAACAAGAGGCATTCCCTCATTCTAATATGGCAATTAGAATCCATTCTCCCAGATTGGTAGTCAAAATCCATTCACATAGATTCTGAATCAGAATCCATTCTCCTAGATTGGTAGTTAGAATCCATTCGCACACATTCCAAGTCAAAACCAATTCACACAGATTTTGAATCAGAATCCATTCTCCCAAAGTGGTAGTCAAAATACATTCACATAAATTCAAAGTCAAAACCAATTCACACAGATTCTGAACCAGAACACATTCACCAACATTTTGAATCCAAATCCACATCAAATACCAACATTCAATTGAAACCCATCATGAGACCTTGGATTTCAAAATACCTACATAGACCCACATAATCCATCCAAAACATCATTAACCTAGGTTGACTTCTTGCAAACACAAATGCATGCACTACAAACACAAATGGATAACATGGTAGTGTCAACTAAGAAATCCTTTTCAACAAAGGACATATGCCTATTTCCCTTTGATAGATCATTGTACATGACACCTTTCCCTCATGGGTATGTCATACCGAATCTCCCTAAGCACAATGGAAAACAAAATCTAGTAGAACATATAAGGGAATTTTCTACCATGTGCATAGATGTCGCTTATGACCCCACATATCTTATGAGACTATTTCTAGGAAGTCTTATAGGAATTTCACTAGAATGGTTTTCAGGTCTAGATTATGGCATCAAATCTTGGGGTGAACTGGTTGAGAAATTTGTTGAGAAATTCTCTTTCAACATAGACCATGAGATAAATATAGCAACCTTGTGTCACACAACACAAGATGAAGGTGAAAATTTCATCACTTTCTTCCAGAGATGGAGGACTATAGCCAGTCGGTGTCCTGTCGAGATACCTAAAAAACAAAAAATACTATGTTCCAAGAAAACCTTCACGTAAAACTAAGGAGTAACTTAAGGGTACATTGTTGTACATCCTTTTTGGAACTAGTGGAAAAAGGGGTTATAATAGAAAAGTATCTCATTGAAAAAGGAGAACTTAAGACATCGACATCCAATAGAAATCCAATAGTGCCAAATGCCCCCAATGATAGAAACATATTTTGGTCTCAGAACAAAAAAGCCACCAATGATGGGGTAGTTGATGCTAAAATTGTACAAGCAGGACCAATCATCACATTACAAGGACCTAAATCTTTGACCAACATGCTTAATGTTGTCAATCAACCTTCCAACATGGTCCAAAATACTCAACTTTTGCAACAAAGGTTTCAAAAACGTGAGTTCACTCCCTTAGGGGAACCCATTGAGTCTGTATTCAAACAAGTGTTACAACATAATCTTATATAGCTTCAAGAGCCAAGACAATATGATCCAAGACAATTTAAACCAATTTGGTGGGATGAAAATTCGTTTTGCGATTATCATAGAACTAAGGGACATAACCTACAAAATTGTTGCCAACTAAAAAATATCATATAGGATCTTGTCAAAAAGAGAATAATTAAAGTTAGTGGATAGAAATAAAGTCATCAAACACTGATCATCAAGTCTTTTCTGATCCATTACATGACCATGGGAAAGGAAATGTCCCCAGTTCGAGTACCAAGACCAATATGTTAGCCAACTATGTGGTTATCAAGCATGATTATAATAGTGGGAAAAGCATTAATCACCTTCACGCCACCAATGAGAATATCAATACCATTACTATTAATAAAACTCTCGAGTGTCCTATCAACACTCATCGTACTAAGATCACTATCTAAGGTCCTCCATCACAACAAACACCATAGCCTTCCAAGTCACAATATAACCTACTTGACTAGCTGGGGAAGGCCCCAACCCAAATCTCATTCTTGGAACTATTGGGTATCTCTCCTGAGCATCGATCCATTTTAGATAAAGCTTTACAAAACACCACTATCCCAAATGATATCGATGTCAATTGTTTCTAGGAAATGGTGGGCTACTTGACCAATAATAATCATGCCACATTTTCTAAACAAGACTATGCAACTAAAAAGACAAACCATAATGACCCTTTACATCTTGAAGTCCTTGTTGATGACACCAAAGTTAGAAGAGTTTTGGTAGATGGAGGAGCAGGGTTAAATCTGTGCACTTTAAAACTGATTAAAGCATTAGGTTTCTCAGAAGCATGCATAGACACAACCAAAAGTATTGTCATTAAATCTTATGATGATGAGGAACGAAAATCAAAAGGGGTGGTAACACTTCCTATCAAAATTGGTCCTACAGTAATGGAGACAAAATTCCAGGTCTTGGATCTCACCCTTCCATACAACCTTCTGCTAGGCAGACCATGGATTCATGCCATGAAATCGGTCCCTTCCACATATCATTAATGTCTCAAATTCCTTTACAATGGCACTCAAATAACTATAGATGGTGATCCAAATCCATTCCAATATTGCACCAATCTAAAAGAGGTACCCTAATGCCAAGTGCAAGTAAACCAAGAGGCTTCATCATCCAATTCATCTCACTATGTCGATCCATCCACACTCACTCAAACATCTATTTCACCTTCATTTCCTACCACTCCTAGGGTTGAGATCCAAGATAAGGGTTGTGGAGAATATTACCTAAAGACATCTTATTGTGTTAGCCATTTGATTCCTCCTAAGTCATACGGTTTACCTACATCAAATAGGAGACAATCTATGGTCATTATACACATTCCTCTGATAACAAATTTCACTAAATGGGGAGAATTAAGCAAAGAAGCTGTAAATACAAAAGATGTCAAATCCTAGTTGTATAGGGAAGATAATGAAGAACCTCTCTCACTTGCTCACATTCCTACAGATCTATATGGAAAAGGTTTCACAATCATGCAGAGCAAGGGATATAATGGATAGAGTGGTTTAGGCTTAAATCAAGATGAGAGGATTGAACCCATCTTTGTTTCTCAATGGCCAAAAGGCTTAGGGCTTGGGTTTCAACCAATTTATATTGGTGTTCCTAGTACCGTATCACCCTTAATCGAGGAAGTAAGTGCTTCAGAAGATATTGAGACATCTCACGAACCATCTGACCAACACCACTATGACTCCCCCAACTCAAACAAATATGAGTGGGATTCCCTATCCTCTACCTCTTCCATGGACCTTGACAAACTATTTGGAGAACTTGACTTAATGTTGAGATCCTCACCAAATCCACTAAATTCTTGTCCACCAAAGAATATGACAAAAGAGGAATGGTTTAAACATTACTATTGGGAATCTTTGGATCCTACCTCTTGGCAACCTGATACATCTGTTACAGATAACCAAACTTTGGTATTAGGCCCACCTCTCAATCCACCTAGATCTAAACCAAAGAACAAAAAGGACTTAGTACAAGACTTTTGTGACCATATGAACAATTCAGTCCTTACCTTGACTTCGTTAAACTTTGATAACTCTGACGATGACATGCCCTTAGTTTATCCCCAACTCATTGATTGGGATCAACAAGACCCACCCGTCTTAGACATTTTTGAGAATGACGAAGCAATTGCTGAGTTCTGGGATTATGAGAAGGCATACCTAGCGGTGATCAAAAGGTTGGTTTTACCATTGACTTCGACAACAAAGCATATTTTGGGGAATCTGTTCAACCCTCCAGTCGCAAAAATGAGAAAAATAATGAACAAGATAAAAAAGGATGAATCTCTAGGTGAAAATCGAAAGGCACCTATAGACAATGAAAAAGTAAAAATAAAGGATATATCCGAAGGTGAAAACCTCTCAAGGCACCTAAGGATGGAGGTTTGAACATTCTCCCCATTGCATAGGAAAATTCACCCATGTTCGTTGAAGAATCAGTAGAAGTCAACATAGGCACAAAAGAGAATCCTTGACTGGTTTATTTTGCAGCATCATTAACCACAAAAGAGCAGCCTGAATTCCACAACTTCTTTACACAGAGACAAATAAATTTTGCCTAGTCGTATGCAGACATGCCTAGGTTGGATCCTAAACTTGTTCTACATCATTTGCACTTACAACTAAGTGTCAAACTAGTGAAACAAAAATTGGGGAAAATGCATCCACAAATTGCTCTACTAGTCAAGGCAGAACTCAAGAATTGTTAGACGTTGGTTTCATTAGATCAATTGACTATGAAAATTGGATTTCCAATCTTGTACTAGTCACTAAACCAACATGGGGCATCCGTATCTACACCGATTTTAGAGATATCAACAAGGCTTGTCCTAAGGATGACTTCCCTTTGCCTAACATAGACATGATAGTAGACATGACTGTAGACACCGAAATCTGGTTATTAGCCTGCGACTTCCATATTCTGCATAATTTGTATTATTCATGGTCATGATTAAATAATGTCAATTATTTAATTAATTCATCTTCTATTAATTCTTCTATTAATTAAATAATCTTAATTATTTAATTAATTCACACTTTTCTTTATTCTATCTAATTAATTAAATAAACACTTGTTATTTAATTATCTTACTAATTAACCTTATCCGTCTTGTCAAATTAAATAAATTCTTATTTAATTTATTCTTTATCGCATTTCAACTATAATTAAATAAAGTCATTATTTATTTAATTATTCATTTAAAATCCTCACATTTAATTAAATAAATCTTATTTATTTAATTATCCTTTGAATATTGAGTCTCTTTGAATTAAATGAATTATTTAATTCATTAATTCTATTTTAACACATTCCTCTATATTTTAGATAATTATGAGTTATCTAAGTATTCACTTTTACTCAACTCGACATCTATTTTAATCGTTTAGTTAACTATTGATTTAATATCTGAGTGGCATCTTCGAGTAATCTCTTCGTCTAATCATGCAATCATCCACTTCTAACTCAATTGCG
>VDFB02154451.1:0-44930 GCA_007258455.2 Sequoia sempervirens | reverse complement strand
TATATATATATACATATATATATACATATATATATACATACATATGCATATACATATGCATATACATATATATATGCATACATATGCAAATGTATTAACATACATATGCATATGCAGAGTGTTTAATATGCCCATAAATGGAAGGTTCTTTTCATTTTATGTCTGGTTGTAATCATGTGGCTTCGGTATTGAAATGGGATTAAATTTTTATATGTTTATTGTTTGCAATGGCTTCACTTGTTTATCCTTCGACCCTGGTAAGGATATCTTATCCTACTTAGGGAATGATCTTTTGGTTTCATGTGTTTACACACACACTCATACATACATACATACATATATATAGATACATGCATACATACATACATACATACATACATACATACATACATACATATATATTTGTTTGTCTGTGTATACATAAAATAGATAAGACTCGTGAACAACATAACAAAATATTTAAGGTTTCCACATCATTGAATATAAAATAATTGAATACACATGGATAAACAATAACCCCAAAAAGCAAATGGAAATTTTATTTATTCCAGTTAACATGGTACACCAGTTGGAGGGTTCAAGTTAGGGTGACCCACTATGAAAAGAGGACATCTTGCAAATTGAATTTTGAAGTAAACATGCTTTAAAAGGTATTCAATATGATATAAATTATAAACTTAAAATGCACTTGCAAAAATAATTTGTAGCACATTAAAATGTTGGTCATTCCATTTTCTACAATTAGAAACTATAAACTTAAATTTGTAACTTAAATTAAAGAGTCAAATTGATGCTCAAACAAGATTTTTTGTAATTTCCAAAAGTAATCAATGTGTTAAAAAACACAAAAAATGACCAATAAGTTGTGTTGATAAAAACTACTCACAAAGTAGATAAAGTGTTACAACAAACACCATTGAACACTAGTTTTTCCATTTGGAATCTTTTGAATCTCTACAGTGCAAAGTTATTTAAGAAACAAAGAGCTTAAGAATTGAACTAGACATTCCACCACAAAGAAACAAAACAACCTTCCATTAATGACCACAGACAACAAAAGATGGAAGAAAACCATTGGAAACCAAAAATAAAAATCAATAGGCATGAGGCAACACTCCTTGTTTTGCAGTTGATGCCTTTGAAGCAAGGGAAACCTCGTAGTCTTTTAACTCAAGTTTCCTGCCACTATACAACTCAGGTTTATTAAGTTGCAATGCTTGCACTCTTGGATTTCTCTTTCTTATTTTAGTTTTGGGAAGCCAGTATGGGTACCTTTCTCATCAATTCCTTCCTTTTTTCCATTATAGATTAGTGTTGACAAAAGTCTGAGGCTACTTGGATGTAAAGGCAGAAAGAGATAGCTTGTGCTTTTAAGGATATAGATTTGAGTTGGGTTTTTCCCATCATAGAGATGGTAGAGACTTTGTGAAGCTTACTCTATCTTCAATGTAGGGATATATTCTTTGTAATATCCTCAATTTTCAATTTTTTTGTAATACCATTGATGCCTGTTTCTTTTGGTTGGAAGTATCTGGGATTTAAGATTATCAGATAAGATTTAGCTTCTAGTTGTTGAAGATTTTCTAGGGCTTATATAGCCAACAATGAAGGATACAATGGTCAGATTTTCTTTTGCCTTAAGATAATGTTCACTATTTTTTGTTATAGATTTCAATTGAAGTCTCCCCATTCAAATAAGAATTCCACTATCATTTGGTAAAATAATTTACTTAATAAGATTTTGTGACAATAATAACTACAAGAAATTATTATAATTTTGTAGCTTATTTATGCTACAATCTGTTTAAAATTATGTTCAACTTGAGTTATGATGTACACTACACTACAAGCTAGAGAACAAATAGTGGAAACCATTGAGAATTGCATATATAGATTTCACCAATATCAGAAGAGTGATCCATCATAATACCCAAAAGCAGCTCAACAAAATGTGAAGCACAAGCCCATCAGTTTACTAGAGTCAATGTTGAGGTTCAAGATACTTCAAGACATTGAAATATGCACAAAGCCATTAGACCATGTAAAAATGAACTAGTTAGAGATATGAGAACTTTTTCAACTTGACCAAGGACAATAGACTATTTGACAAGAAGATGCTAAAATTCTGGAAGCTTTGTTTGATCAAGCTGCTAAATATTGAAAGAAAGTTGAAGCACATTCTCTAAGAAATCATGAAGACTGGTCAAATATTACGTGATTTTTTGAAGCATGTAAATGTCTCTATTACCATATTGGGAAATTGTCAACATCATGCAATATTTTATCCATCTAAGAAAACTAATGTTTCATATAATTCAACCAAATTAGATCTCTTATTGTTGTTTCATAAAAAGTATAATGATCGTTATTGAAGCTAAGCCTTCATTAAAACCTCTTAATGGTGTCAAAGGGTTTGTTGAGTGTGAAGGAGGAGAGCATTGAATGTTGCATAGCTACAAAAAGCCAAGGCACGATAACCAACAAAAGGACGGAGTAGGAATTAATGAGTCTGAACTTCCTCTTAAATGCGACCGGACTTCTATTTAATGCGAGAGTGTGTGATGAAAAGGTGGTGAGTTGCTTGGATGCCACATGACATCACAACCAAATCCCACTTGATTTAAAAAATCTCTACCTCAAAGATAAAATAAACCACTATTAATGTTTTAAATCAAGTTAAATATTCAACATATGCACATATACACTCTGTTATATGCCAAGGTGAAGGATTGTTGAGTTGAATGAAAACATGGGATTTTTTATTTATATTGAAGATGGAAATGTACATATCATGCAAGATTAGCTTAAATCAACATATAGCATGTTTAAGGTAATCTAAACTTACCAGTGAAATAGTAGCCCAATTTAGAAAACACTAAATACAAAATCATATAAGTGTCTAAAGTTTTAAAGTAATTGGAAAAGATTCCATATAAAAAAAAAAACTCAAATTTCCAAAGTTCATAATAAGATACTAAATCGAAGTGGTTTAGTCTTGCAGCTTTTTGCTGGAAATTATTGTAAGCTAGTGCATAGATAATTTTTTACTATTACTCTGGTTAATTATTGTAAGTTGGTTAATTATTGTAAGCTGGCGCAATCCTAACAAAATTGAAGTTATGGGATTTTTTTACTATTACTCTGGTTAATTACTATTCTCAACAAATAACCTAATTCAGGATGAGCAGCCTAATTAAAATGAATGATCCACTCTTTACAAAAGGTATGCTAGAAATATGTGACGGTGAATGTCTAGAAATCTTGTTGGGAAGGAATGTGGATCTAAACAATGAAGGATTCTTAGCAATGCTTAAGCCTAAAAAAGACATCATCTTAGAATTTCAACTATAAAATTTGATAAGTGATTATTAAAATAAATTGATGAAAATTTAAAGTGCTAAATTGTAATTGTATTTGGGTCTAACAAGTAGCAACACTGAACTAATAGTAGTATTATTGTATATGCAAATTTAGGGAAAATCAAAAGTTCCCTTGAGTACCTTGGAGCTAGGGACAAGGAAATAAAAGCACAAGTTTCCTCGACAACTTACATCCCACCACGTGACTAATATCAATAAAATTATATAAAAAATACAAAAGAACTGCATGTTATCATCTAACACTAGAAATGTAAAAAAAAAAATCACATAAACAGCTAAAACTCAAAATAGAATTAAATGTTTCCATTATCAATTTTTCAAATTTATTTGTTCAAGTTTCACAATTTTAAGCTTTAGTAACCTTAGAGTTTCCTAATTGCATCAAGTGTCAATGAATTGACATGAATCAGTTTAAATCTAAACATGGGAATAAGGTTGTTGTACCCAAACCAATTTTTAAACAGATTTCAATTCCCAAAGTAATAGTAACTTAGTTTTAAATTACAGCCAATCATTCAAGATTCATATGGTTTTTCTACCAGATTTTAGGATGAGAAAAGATCTGTAAATTTTAGTTGTATTGCTTCCATTCTTTAAGCCTCTTCTTGAAAATCACATTATCCTCATACTTTATCCCTTTCATGTCCTGGAATCCACATCTTATGCATATAATGCTTTTACAGTTATCCAGATGCATTGTACCAGGTAGTCAGTCCTAAAGGAAACTCCTTTCTTATTTTTTCCCATCAGGCTAATAGTTTGGCATAGAACCCATTTAAATTTTATGAATTTACTATTTCAAAACATGCTAAAAATAGAAAACCTACCTGACAAAAATGCTCCCACGAACAAGGTGTTTGATGAAGAAAAACCTTCTTTTGCTATTGTTTCAATCGTAGGTTGTGTAGTCTTTGAGTTTGCATATATGAAAGATAAAGGACCTCCACGTAATCTTAGGGCTATTGAAGCAAAGGCAAACCCTCTGGATAGCTTTGAGGAGAAGTGCCCACCGGGTGGAGAGAAAGGAGTGGTGCTATACACTACATCGTTGTGAGGAATCAGAAAGACCTTTGAGGATTGCAATATAGTAAGATTTGTGCTTGAAAGCTATGGTGTCCCAATTGATGAGAGGGATGTGTCTATGCACCTAGAGTTTTGGAATGAGCTTAAGGAGTTAATGGGAAACCCTATACCTGTTCCTAGATTTTTCATTAAGGGTAGATATATTGGTGGTGTAGAGGAAGTTTTGTAGTTTAAGGATGATGGCAAGCTGGATGAATTTCTCTATGGAATTTCAACTAGCACTACATGCAAGGATTTTGACGGATGTGGGGGAATGATTTCCAACACTAATCTATAATGGAAAAAAGGAAGGAATCGATGAGAAAGGTTAAAAGATTGAGTTAAAAGACTACACAGTTGCCCTTGCTTCCTTAGTAGGATAAGATATCCTTACCAGGGTCGAAGGATAATCGAGTGAAGCCACAAGTGACACAACATTAAACAACCAAAAAACCATGTGAAAACTGAAAACCCTTTTGAAAATCAAAGCTTCAAAAACCAGAAGAATGTTAAATGTACGAGAACAAAAATCTTTGTAAACACAATAAAACCAAATAAATGCTCTTTATTTTCGAGCTAGAAAAGTCATTTCCTTAGCAGATACAAAATACTTACCAGGTTCGAAAGAAAAATGAGCAAAGCTAGTAGATGCACAATGCCTTATCAGCGCCAAGGTGAACTAGTATGGGTGCCATCTACAATGAGCAAACACAGAGAATGTAGTCGATAATGGTGTCAAATGGTTTATTGAGTGTGGAGGAGAGCATTGAACACTCCATAGCTACAAAAACCCAAGGAATGATAACCAACAAAAGAAGGATGGAGTAGGAGTTAATGAGTCTGAAATTCCTCTTTAATGTGACTAGACTTCTATTTAAATGAAATTTTCCAAAAGCATCTATAAGCCTACAAAAATCTTTGTTCCCCATTTATAATAGAACAACTTTACTATAACAACCATCTTCCTATACTTATAAGGAATAAACTGAGGGAAAAGGGTATAGAAAGAATGAAGAAATGAAATTATAATAGTGTCTATATATGACATAAATACATCTACTGGACTGTAAGCTTTCCAAGCGAATTTAAAAAGTGAAAGGAGATTCTAAAGCATCTCCATAGAAGAGAATCAAAGGCTTACCAAGATAATTTGAACACTATAACTTTGCAGGAAAGTCCTAAATAATGCATAATAACAACATGCATGTAACATAGTCACCAAGAGATCCGTACAGGAAGAGAGATGATAACACAAACACCATTTTCGAGATAAGGGTATGACCATATGTAGGTTATAGGTTTGTTTAATATATGTTCAAATTTCAAATAAGTTTCGATTCCTCCCAGCTATGATGCCATCCTTGTCAAATAAGAATCTCCCTTGCAGATCTATGCTAATGAAAACTTATAATTTGTTTGTCATAGTCTCTAAATTCTTCCTAATTTTTTTTTTTGAATGAGAAATAGTCAATTTGTGAACTTTCATCTTTTATGGATTGATATTTTTCGTTTACTTTTTATTCCTTTTATTTGGTTTCAAAATTTGAGTTGAAGGCCCCCTGTTCATCAGGGCATCATGAGAACTTGGAAGACTTCCTTCTTGCTAGAGATGTCTCCTGCAAGTATTGGCATCTCCGAGACAAAGACCCATCTTCAAAATGTGTACCCTAGCCCACAGTACATGTCTTTTGATTCTAATGGTATATAATCATCATAATATACAAACTAATGGACACTCCATTGTCCCAAAAGAGAAAACCCAGATCGATGTAGATAATCTTGCAAATATATAGATCTACAACAGTCAAGGCATGTCAAGATAAAGGCTTCAATTATGCACAAGTTATTCAAGGAAATTGAACTATAATTAGACAATTTTTAGAAAGATAAATAGGCATGGAAATATGCATCGACAAGCAAAAAATAAGTTTTTAATGAGCCCTCCCAAAAAGCCCAAACGACAAAAAATTGTGCGAAACACCTAAAATGAAGCTAAAGATAGGAAAATAAACAGACCAAACAACATTGAAATAATATTAGGATAGCTATGAACATTGGGAAACTCCAAATTAACTGGAAACAAGTATAGGCAAAGGATCAATTCAAACATGCATGAAAATGACCGTAATAATGAGATTTCTCAGCAGCCAGTTATAGAAGGAATGTAATAATGGAAAACAATCACCAACCTGACAATCTTGCAATGGTTGAAATCACGCTATAATTGATAAGAAAAATATTTAGAGCATGTTTTACTTGAGTGTTTAGTGAACATGATAAAGTCTACAAAATTATAGGAAGAACAACATTAGTTCTCTTGTGATTGTAAGAATGATACCAAAATGAACTCTATGAGTGTAGGGAATCATGTTTTGATGCTAAGAAATGACACAAGACACGGCTCTATGAGCACAAAGAATAGATTTTTGATCCAAAGAAGCAACACACTTTCAAAGGGGAAAGCTATCATTAGTGATCAGTGTTCAACAGTGATGAAAATGGAGCAGCCAGGAGATGGTCACTCAGAAAGGAAAAATCAAAGGCAAGTAAGTCAAAATTAAGCTCAGAAGAGCAATTTAATCCAACCAAATTGTAGTTGAGATTGCTACTAATAATGCTTAACTCCATAATATAATGCATCAACACTTTTCTGGCTGTTGGAACATGCAAACAAATTTTCCCACTAATGATAGGCACAAAACTTATGATTATCATTTATAATAGCTCTCAAGATTACATTTTATATAAGGAATTCTTGTATTATGTAATTCATGAGTGCTGGCAAGAAGTTGAGTCCACTTTTTGGCCAAAAAGTGGAAGTGTTTTCCCTGATTTTTCAACATTTGACACATTTGACCTTAAAATTTTCAGCACTTAGAGATAGAATCTTTGAAAATGTCACTAATCATAAAATGTAGTAGTCAGAGTCTAGTTTCCAAATATGTAATTTATTTCAATACCCAGATTGTACAAATTGAGTTTCAATGGGCATTTTTAAAAACCACTATTTAAAAGTCACTTTTTTTATACCATACCATGCACATGTATAACATCCATATTTTGACCTAAATTATTGTATTTTTCTAAATCCTTTTGGGAAAAGATTTGTGACTCACTGAAGCTTGTTCTCAATATTTTTTTGTAATTTTTTATTGAATATTTTTTTTTGTTAATTTTTTATTAGGCATATTTGTCGTTTACACATAAGATGACCTTAACTTATCATTTTTTGATTTTATTTTTAAATTGAAAAGAATTGTCTAAAGTTTGTTCTTATGTAATCAGTTCGTCAAAATGTTATGTTGATCAAAAGTTATTAAAATATTAAAAAATCTTGATATTTAACGTTTATGGACCAGTTTCATCAGAAATTAATTAAAAAATTAAAAAAATAATCCAATTGTAAATAAAATTACATATTTGGAATCTGCATTGTCTCATCTAAAATGGGTTTTAATTTCGTCAAAAAATTCTGCAAAAAAGTCATCAACCATATGTGCAAACTCGGTATTTTTCTCTAACATTGTTAGGACCTTCAACTTGCAGGTCAAACCAGGTTGAAGGCCTAGGTTCAGATTCCCAATGCTTTTCCCAAACCAAAATACAAAGTAGAAACTCGACCACAAAGCAAATTCAAATTCATTAATACAAAGTAGAAACTCGACCGCAAAGCAAATTCAAATTCATTTTTTTTGAAACGAGATCCCATTTACTCGTTTTGATCTACAAAACAGGATCCCGTTTTCAAAATTGCCAAAAACGAGAAATTTTCGGTTTTGGAAATTTTAAAAATAGGATCCCGTTTTGAAAATTTTCCTTTTGAAAATTTTCAAAAGGGATCCCATTTTTAAAATCTCCAAAAATGAAAAATTTTAAAAATGGGATCTCGTTTTGAAAATTTCCAAAAGCGGAAATTTTTAAAAATGAGATCTTGTTTTTAATTTAGGCTCAGGATCTCGAAGCTAAATGAGATCTCGTTTCTTAAAAAGCGGGATCCTGTTTCTTAAAAAGCGAGATCCCATTTTTGTAATGCCGATTTCATTTTTTTGGCTAAGGCAAAAACTTCCACATTTCGTGGACTCAACTTCTTGCACTTACCCTCATACATATTTATGTTCATGTTTGTAGGCTTCTGAAAACAACTTGCCTTTAACTCAATCTATTTCTGATACAAAATTACATAGAAATTCCAATGCCTTTATTGATAAATTGGCTTACTTGAGTGTGCTAGATGGGTAAGAATGTACTCGTAAGTATTGTTGAGAATTTTGTTTACTTGGTGATTGTTAGAGGGAATGTTCCTAATTAGTTTAGTAATAGCCAAGTAGAACATGCTCTAAATATTTTTCTTATCAAATCCTTTCTAGTACATTCAACCATACCTTCTATCACCCCTTTCCACCAATTCTCTCTATCCCTCCACCATCGTCTTTGCCACACACCACAACTATATCCCTCAAACCCTAAAACAGATCCCCACAAACCCCAAATAGACTCTTCACTAGCAAACCCACAACAAAACAAAAACAACAGAAGACATGTACTGATAACAGATACTCTTTGGTCTCCTAATACAAATAAGGCCACCTAGTGGCCTTATTTTGCTCATTTTTCTATTTATTTTTGGGACAGATCTCTTCGGTCTCCTAATACGAAAAAGGAAAAATTTCCTGTACTAGAAAAGCCATGACACAAACCCAACACAAAACTACCCAACTTGGCTTTAATACTAACCTAGGGTGTGAGTGTCCTAGGCTCATAATGATTTTATTTTTTTAAAGAATCTTTGGAAATGACAAGGCTTATCAAGAAGTCACACACATAAATAGGGAATCTTCAAAAATGAATTTGTAGAAAGGGCTTTAGTGTCATGCCCATTTAGCACCAATTGCATATTGCATCGAAGTCTATAGAATTATTTGTTTTAAAAAAGGAAAGCCTTTCGTGAATCTCAGAACGATTAAGCTAGGCCAACATGAGCTTCAAAAGACAAGCAAATGAAAAACCGAGCACAAAAAGCTTTGCAAACCCACAAAAACCAAATAAATCCTATTTGTTTTCAAGATAGAAAGGTCATTGCCTTAGCAGGATAAGGAATCCTTACCAAGTTTGAAGGAAAAACAAGTGAAGCCAGCACCAAGGTGAACTAGTACGGGTGCCATCTGCAGCGAGCAAACGTAGAGAGCAGAGTTGGTAATGGTGTCAAAGGTTTTGTTGAGTGTGAAGGATGGGAGCATTGAATGGTCCATAGCTATGAAAAGCCAAGGCACGATAACCAAAAAAACAAGGAAGGAGTAGGAGTTAATGAGTCTGAACTTCATCTTAAATGTGATTAGACTTCTTTTTAATGCAGGAGTGTGTGATGAAAATGTGGCGAGTTGCTCAGATGCCACATGGAATTACAAGCACAACTCATGATGCCACTTCCTGCCACCGGTGTATGGTGTGTCCGGTCTTTGGTTGATAGTAAAAAAATAGTCAGAAATTCAACGTCGACAAAGAAACATGTCATCCACATGGCGAATCGATGTCTAGCATGTTAAAATGAAATATTTAAGTTATCCACATCACCGTCTACATGGAAAAGTAAAAAAAAAAATTATTCAGATGATGTGGCACACCGAGTGGATGGGGGAAGTTAGGGTGACCCACTATGGGTCCCTCTCCCCTAGGTGCATTAAAATTTGTGTAAATGATATTAAGACAAGTGACAAACTTATGAAACTTTTCAATATATCTATGTACCAAAACTCTCTCTCTAAATAAATATCAAACTAAATACAAAATACACACATATATAAAATTTTCCATTAAAATTATATTTAATTAATCTAGCTAATCAAATCGATTACACATTAAATTTATATAATTTGATTAAAAATACTATATTTAGGTCTATGTCAAGGAAAAAGTAGTTTGGATCACGTTCTTAAAAACATGGCTTGTTCGTCTACCATTTAGATTGGTTCCCTAACAAAGATCAACTGGCAAACTTGTGTGAGCACAATTATGTAATGTTACTTCACATTAAAGATCAACCACCAAACATGTGCAACCACAATGATGTAATGTTACTCTACTTGTCTAGGAAGAGACAAATACCATTAATGTGTGAAAGTAATTATTTATCCAAAGATCATGAACAATCAAATTTGAAAATGACAATTGAAAGCTTTTTTTTTTTCAAAACAAAACATATCATCAAGATTAGTATAAGTTTCTTAAATATCTATTTACAATTATTTAAGCATGATTTTATTTTACTTTAGAATTATTTTATTCACTACATAATACATAATTTTTTATTTTATTTAAGAAATACTTTATTTTATTTATATTGTTTATTTGATAATATATTTTTTTAATTTTTTATTTTAGAAATCACTATTTATTATTTCCACAATTTTTTTATTTTAGTTTTACTTCTAACGATTTTACTTCTAGAAATTAATATATATTTACAAAATTATATGAAGATAATAAAAATTATGACTATATACATCATGATTGTGATATCCTATTAAATTTCTTAGACACTCCAAATAAATATCTAACTCTCAATATTTTTTTCTTGCACACTCTTGACTGTCAACAATTTTTTCAATCTTACATAATAAAAATTGTGTGGTTATATACTCCATGATTGTGATATTATATTGAATTCTTCCCACTCCACATACTTTTCCGTAATTATCTTTAAATAAAAATAATAATAAATTTTAAAACCAAGTCAGAAGTTGCAGGCTGTTCGTTTTCTTCAATGTTAACCAGAAATACTATCCAACCGTAACCATTTCTTGAATACCTTGAGTTGAAAGAGGATATGGGGACCAGATATTTTGGTGGATTGAGTTTAATTCTTGTTTGCCTGGGTCCCCTGTGCTTTGGAGTTACAGGCGTCACAAACACCGACGACGGTCTGCTCTTTAAAAATTCATCATTTTCTTTGTCATCTTCCATTAAATCCTCACAGACTTACTGTTTGGGTATTATGTTTTGCATACAGCTTCTGCTCTGGATCTCATGATGTTGCTGTGGGAAAATTCGCCATCAAACTGGAATAGTGGCACAGACCCTTGTGACTCTCAGTGGGTTGGGGTGACCTGCACAGATGGCCGCATAACTTCACTGTAAGATTCCTGAGCCCATAAGATCTCCATTAATGTTTACATAAGAACTCTGTAATCGTATCATTTGTTTTTGGTGTTCTATTCTGTAGATGAAAATTTTCCCACAAAAATAAAATAGAAAACGTGAAAGTCTCTGAGATGAATTGAGATAGATAGTTCAAAATAGCCTTGATGGAAAATGGACTGTAGCATCTGTACGCTGTATATATTTGTTTAAGGAGGAGTTTTTATGAGGTTGTGGATTTATGGAGGTTTTTTAAAATATTTAAGTTGGGTGTGAAATTTTCTGGAGTTTTTAAAAAATAGGGTTTCATGGATTTTGTAATAATGGGTAAGCTTAAGATTTATAATTATATAGTGAAATTGAAAACTATTGATAGTTATTTAAAATTGATCCAAATAATAAATGCTGAACATTAATTTTATTGTAATTATATTGTTTAAATTTTTTGTTGTAATATATTTGTTTTACTTTTTATTTGACTCTTAATTTTAAATTTGAATTAAGGGAGAGGTAGGGTCTAATAGTCGTCGAGAGTACTAGTTATGGCACCTTGTACAATGGATGAGATCAATTTATAGGTCATTTAGAAAATGATATTAATATTATTATATTTATTTTTTAAATTCTATGTATTAACTATTATATTATTATATTAATATTTATTATTTATGTACTTATTATTATATTATTATATTTTAGATTATGTTTATTTTACAGCTCAAATAAGAACACATTTATTAAAACTAATTAATTATTATATTTTATAAGAGAAAGGATGTCCTAATATTAAAACCTAAATATGCTTGTTATTAGAGCCACAATTTTTTTTTAATAAACATACTCTAAAACCTTTTTCGAAAAGGCTGCAGCTCGCCCGTAATTAGACAAACAGATGTTGTGTGCTTTGATTTGTCCGCCAATAGACAAAAGGCTTTGAATGAATAGAATGGCGGAATCCAGGGCCCAATCTCCTGGGCTCAACGCATATTTCAAATCTCCTTAGAACATACCCTTCACTTCTTTCAACTCTTTCTTTATTTCTTTAATAGCGGCGGGAAAAACAAAAATAACAGTGAAAAACAGAGGGAAAAGCTGTAGCGACGGGAAAGCAGAAAAAAACGACCGACAAAAAAACAATCGAAAAATGATGGACGGCTAAGATTTGTTTCACTGTCAACCAAGGTCTCTGGTTCCTTTTGAAATGTCTGTTGGTAAAATGAGCTTTGAAAGCTCACATAGAGAAATACCTTCGGCCTAACTAGAATGAATCAATATTATATCTTGTATATATTCATTTCACATATTAATCAAAACATATTACAAAATATGTGACATTATGGGATTAATAGATGTTCACTTCAGAACTTATAATCCTCAAGTTAAAAAAACATAAATACATTCATGAACAAGTGAAAAAAATATTTTTTTGTCTCAAATAAAATATATGAAATTGTAAATCAATTTTAAAAAATTGTTTTTTTATAAATACTTTTAAATAATAAATAGAATTTATGCATTTTTAAAAACATGTATTTTTATAAATACAAGTACTTTTAAATAATAAATAGAATTTATGAACCTTGATTGCAAGAATAACAACACAACACTTTAACCATCACACCATACCACTATTAACATCTATAATATATATCTTTGCTCAAACATGTGTCCATATATTTTTTAACTATAATTAAAAATAAAAGGTTATTTCAAATTAACAAATCAAAACATTTTCTTAAATTTTTTAATTAATTATTACACTAATGCACTTGAAACAATTTTGCATAAAATAAATATGCTATTCTATTGACCAAAATAATTGTTAAATGCAAATTATTTCTACCACTACCCCACCAAAATAATTACACACCCTTGAATTTTATTTAATTTATTCAAAATAATGTTCAATTTTCTAATAATTCTCCTGTGTTTTGTTTTCATTCTCTCTTGATACACTTTGAAGAGGAGAAGGACAACAATTATAATCAAGTCATGTGAATTTTAATATTGCTCTACCCAAGCCTATACAAAATTATAGAAAAACATTCTCAAAAGCTTATCTTATAGAATAGAAGTAGATAGTGTTAATGACATATTTTTATCTTTATGAGTTTTTATTTCAAAAATTTTATCTCTATCACACAAAATATAATATATAAAAAGTATCTTGAAAGTTTAGCTTTCAATGGGAAAGCATACATGCATGTATATCATATTTTCAATACTATCATATATATATTCATTCATGTACTGAAAATTATCCATATTTTCAGTGTTACCATAAATGTATTCATTCATGTACAGAAAATTATCCAGCCTGGGGCTTAAGGGAACTCTCTCAGATAAAATTGGTTCTTTGACTGCACTTCACCTTCTGTAAGTTAATTACAGACTAAATACAATGAATACTGTAAATTACAATAGCAGTCACTATCACAGCTCTCTACTTTTATTTGTTTTTGCCTCTTAGCCTTTTATTAATATGTACATTTCAGGGATTTATCTGACAACAAAGACTTGACTGGAAAGCTTCCAAACAGTATAGGAAACTTGGTTTCCTTGGAAGTTCTGTGAGTTTTACATTTAAGACAATCAAGCCCAACACCTTGTAAATTATATTGGTTTCACGACAACATTAAATTACAGACTTCTCTTTTTGATGACTAATAAATTTCTATTACCCACAGGATGGTGATCGGGTGTAATTTCAATGGACAAATACCGGTTGAATTGGGGAACCTGACTAATCTTATCTTTTTGTAAGATTACGGTTCACTTTTCCATATATGTCATTAAGTAATACTAATTTGGATATATACAAATTAGGAAAGCATAGGCAGAAATATGAAAGTTTACTGATATAGTGTTTGTTTTTGTCAGGGCTTTGAATTCGAATAAGTTTATAGGCCCAATTCCTGCAACTTTGGGTAAGTTGACCAATGTGGAATGGCTTGACATTGCTGACAATCAACTTACCGGGAGTCTTCCACTCTCTAATGCCACTCAATCTGGATTAGACAAACTTGTTAAAGCACGACACTTGTAAGTAATAAGATACAACAATTTACTTAATATGAGTTTTGATGTCATAGTCCTGAAATAATAGAGTATTGTTTGTGATTTTTGTAGCCATTTCAATCTAAACAAACTGTCAGGCACCATTCCACCTGAACTCTTCAGCGAGAATATGAATCTGATTCATGTGTGAGTGAAAAATATTGTTCCTAGTCCTCATATGTAATAATCTTGAGCATGTGACATAGATATTGACTGTGTTAAGTAATGTTTATTATCATCTACAGACTATTTGATAGCAATAACTTTCATGGACGGATTCCTCCTACTCTGGGACTTGTAGACAGTTTGATAGTCGTGTGAGTATCAACATTTTAACTCTATTTTTTCTTGTTACGCCTATTTACGTTTGTCATGGCTGTTTCACATGCCAGAAATTAATGGATGCCTATCTAATGTGTGTTTTTTTTGGTAATATTGTTTGGGAAATAGGAGGCTTGACAGAAACCAGATAACAGGTTCAATTCCCCCCAACGTCAACAACCTAACCAACCTTGAAGAACTGTAAGACACTTGTCCTTTCTTTATCTCTTCACTGATTGTGACTAAATTTTGACGTGGGTTATGTGATTTAGAGCATCAAATAGCTTATTTGTAAAGGTAAAATATAAGTTTACAAAGCATTTAATTTTAGTATTTTATTAATTTTCCTTTCACTTGATTGATAAATTTTTGGTAGGGACGAAGGTTTAATTTTTATATTGGAGTTTATCTAATTTTAAAACAGAGCAAGTCATTGAAGTCCATAAGTAAATTTTGATGTAGAGAAAGCTAACAAAGTTTGTAAGGATTTAATTTTAATGTAGCTCAATATTATATTTTAAAATAAACAAATTAAATATTTTAAACATATTATTTTATATAAAAGTTACAATTATAAATTATGTTTTATGATACACTATAGTGATAATTAAAAAAAAAAATCTATTTAAAAAATTTAGAGAATTTTTATAATTACATTTTTATGAATTGTATCCATGGATCAACTATAAAAAATACTAATGGTATCCATGGATTAGTTGAAATAGTACTAAGAATGCGCCAAACTCTCATGTCAAGCTAGTAGCCATAGCCCACCACAATATCATCAAGAATAACCTAGATCCCTCATCGCCATTACAAACTAATTAAGGATTCTAAGACAACCCTTATAATTCCTTTGGTCTCTTCAATTTAAGAAAATACCATAACAAACTTGGGAAAGATGTCAGTGATAACACTATATCTATGAGTCTGTGCGAGAAAAAATCTCACTAAGAGTGACCCTAATGTCATGTAGCATAATCACCGCATACACCTTGAAAATATTCTAGGGTATGGGGTAAAAATCACCATTAGAAATGCTATTTTCCTTTTCTTCACTACTAGACACAATATAGTATCCATTTTATAATATCTCTAGGACAATCTTACCTAGAAAGGAAAGAACATAATGCATTCAATGTTCACAAATAGGAGAGGTTTGTGCTCTTTACCATCATGTTGCATATGTTTGGCATTAATTCTTTATAGGGCTCCTTATGCCAGCCTTGCTTGTGCCTACCATAACCCTGTCACCTTCTAATGATAGTGCCTTGCTATTTTCACAGGGAGTGTTATAAATTATGTTTAGCATCAATCCCTACCATATGAGTGTGGAATTATCCAAGTTATACAATATACCTTCTAGTCTCTTACCAATTTGGGAAAAGAATTTGTAACTCCATTGATCTTCCTATAAATATGCCTAAATGCAAAGGCAATTAGAGATTTGATGAAGGGCCGAATTTTTTTTTAAATTTTGATTTTCTAATTAAGTGAAGCTTTTCTTCTTATATCATTTATAATAGCCATCAAGTCCCGGTCAATGTGTACCTATTTATCTTTGTAATGAACACATGTTTGGAGCCCTATGAAGAAAGCCTATGTGTCACCATTCCAATGGTCATCATTCATATTGATTAAGGATCTAAATGAGTTTCCTATCTTTGTGATGGTACTCAAATCTTGATATGTTGAGGGTAAAGTATATAATTGATCCATATTGGGGATTTTTTTTTGGTATGTATATGAGTAGGTTGAAATTGGGACCCCAGTGCTTCATATAGAAACCCACATTTTCCACAAGGAGAGGGCCTCTAGTCTCCTCCTCCTTTTTTTAGGTTAATTATATTCAACTGGGGTGAATCCTTTTAGCATAGGTTTTATTTATGTTATGAAACTTTCTCCCCAATGCGAATTAATAAATTTATGAAAGCATTAAAGAGAGATATAAAAATAAAAGGATAATATGATTTTGTAGCTAAAATGGATGTTAATAAAGAATATTTATGAAAACCCTTTTAAAACGGAAGAATAATTGTATTTGATAAATAATAATTAAAAGAAATCTCTATGAAGGTGTATCATGGTTTAGAAACCATTGATAAATCTTATATAAAAAAAATAAGTGAGACTTGGGAGAAGGCATAAAGCTCACTCAAGGAAGAAGAAGGTTGTTTGGTGGGCTACAATCATTAGAGAAGGGCACATGATAGTGCCCAAATTAGGGTATAGAGTACACCTAGGATAGTCCTAGTTAGGACTTTGCACAAGTAGGCACAAACTATGTTTTTATACAAGTCCTCAAAATTGTTCCATAGGAAGAGCCAATACCAATGCAATCTTCATAGGGTGAGACTGACTTTTCCAAGAGTTATGATTTTGATAAGTACTAAAGTATTTCCAATGTATTTTAATTATAAATGAGATGAAGTTTATTTAATTATAAATGTGTTATTTATTGATTTTTATCATATTCATATTGTTGGATGTCAATTTATATACTATTGATGATGTTTTTAATGTTCTTAAATCTTAAGATAGTTAGCATTGATTAAGAAGCATTTTTTGTGTATTTGTATCTAAATTAAAGATAGAACTTATAATCTTTAATTTTAGTTATGAAAACTAATAAATTTGTTTTGATATAAAATTACCTTTGATATATTAAATTTATCCAATTTTATACTTAGAGAAAAGTAGCATTACAATTTTGGTGTCCTTGTCTCATTGCTTCTTGCACTAATTATGCATTCTTATTCTTGATTGTCAAAAACTTTCCCAGTTGATGAAGAAGGTTCTTTATTTGAGTAAAGTTAATGAACACCCAAGATTCAAGGCATCCAAGGAAATTACTTTTTTCTACTTGAAGACCTTTAGAATAATGGGGATTTAATTTGCACAAAGACCATAGTTTGGCCTTTCTCTAATTTTCTTTTCTCCCTTTTTAATTTACCCTCCATGTTGTGAGAACTCTTTCTTGCTTTTTGTTTCAGCTTCCTATCTCTACTATCTATTTAGACTCACATACAATTTTTCTTAATAATAAAATAATTATTTAAAAATATATTATTACACTTTTAATTGTAAAGAATATTTATTAAGAAAAAAATAAATTTTATTTTATAGTTTTAATAAAAAAAAATTCACTTTTATTATAATTTATAAAAGTAAAAAATAAATTAATAGTTTAAAAAGTCTATTACAATACTTCACATTTAAATCTTTTTCAAAATAAAGTCACTATTTTAAGATTCATAAGAGAATTTATTAAAAATAACATGAATTAACATTATAATACCTAACATATTATCACATTAATTTTCCTAAATTTAATATTAAATATATAATTAAATAAAATACTTATTCAAAACTTGAAAATTTATAAAGAATTTGTGATCTTGTAATTAATTAATTAATTTTTTTAATTATTTAATTAATAGGTATAAGATGACATGTAATTAATATATACATTGAAGAAGTAATAGTTTTTATATTTGCCTTGTAAAATTTGTTTTCTTAAAAAAAATCTTAAATTTATAACAAAAAGAATTTATTATTAGAAGTTAGATCTTTATCTTAATGTATAAACTGGTATGATTATTTTACTTTACTTTATTTTATAACAAAATGGAAGAGTTGAAGTTATTTTATTTCCTTGAGAGTTACTTTATATTTTTATTATTTATGAATTACTTTATAATTTTAATTTTTTAATATTAATTTATTTTAATTTTCAAACATATGGTAAAACTATTGATATCATTGTAGAATGATTATCATTATTTATTGAAAAACTAGTAAAATTGTAAATTATGTGTTGCTTTCAGGAATCTATCAAATAACAAACTAAATGGTGACATTCCAAATTTATCTGCCCTAAATAAGCTCCGGTACATGTAAGTGACTGATATAATTATGACAGTTGTATTAATTGTATTTAAGAAATTATTTTACTATTGCAACATCTCTAACTTATTTGATTCCCAGAGACTTGAGCAACAATTCCTACGATTCACTCAAAATCCCTCCTTGGTTAACCAACTTACCAAAACTGACCACCATGTAAGTTATTCAAAATTCCAATTTCATTTGAGCTACAAGCAAGAAAAAATCTAGATGAATAGTCTAATAATTTGTTTGATTGTTTCAGAGTCATGGATAATTGCACCATAGCTGGAAAAATTTCTTCAACAATATTTAATCTGCCAGCACTTGAAACTGTGAGAATGAAAAACAACAAGTTGAATGGAACAGTAAAAATTGACATCAGTAATTCAAAGGAATTGCAATGGATGGACCTTAGAAATAACGATATAACTGATGTTCAAGGCAATACAGCTGCTTTATGGTGAGTGATATATTTTAATTAGCATCCTCCAAGAATTTATAAGATATAGGTAGAAATAAATTTCCTCCTGATATATGTCGTTTCATTGAAGTACAGTGGGCTATCTTTTGTTCTTGTTGATACACCAATTATTGAGTTTCCTTACGACCACATAAAGACTCTTCCCTATTCACGTGGAGAAAAAAAACAAGAAAAATTGTGCTGATTACCTCTGTTTAATTTACAGGATTGCAGGAAACCCAGCTTGTGACCCAGGAACAAGTCTTTCAAGCACTAAATCATGCCAACAGATTGACTCAGAGGATCGGGAAAGCTATGAAACAAATATGGCAAAATGTGGGGACACAAAATGCTCTGGAAACTTGAAGCCCAATCCTGCTACATGCAAGTGTCAACAACCTTATGAGGGCCTATTGAAATTTAGGACTTTTTCCTTTTCAGATCTGAAAGACACAGAGAGATTCAAAAGCTTGGAGGATAGTCTTAAGGACAAGTTGGCTGTAGGTGCAGTGCATCTTTGTTGCTTCCATATTGACAGCGCCGACTATCTGATTATACCAGTGCAGTTTTTCCCTGTGGATACTAAGTTATTTACCCAGTCAGAGATTACTCAGATTAGTTTCAATCTAAGCGTACAATTTTATAGCCCTCCAGAGGAATTCGGGCCATATTTCTTTACAGCAACAACATATCCCATCGGTAGAAATGCAATTGAATTTGAAGTTATGTTAAATACTCATAGACCATAGCAAGAGACTGTAAGTGACCAAATTGCTTGTTTGACTGATTGCAGGGGCTGAAGAATCTAGCAAAGGTCTAAGTTCAGGGGTAATTGTCGGAATAGCTTTTGGAGCATTTGTCTTGGCTCTTGTGGTTATAATCATAGGACTTTATGCACTATGGCAAAAGAAAAGAGCGGAGAGGGCCATTGAACTCCACAAACCCTTTGGTACGGTATTCTTTCGAATTTTTCTCTTAATTTTCTTCAGTAAACATACCTTTGTTGAGATGATTCCTCCTGCAATTAGGCACAGATTAATGTGTAACCTCTACTGGAAAATTTTCAATGTATTTGGGTTTGAGTTGAGGTTTGAGCATGTCCAGGTTCAATTTCAAAAAAGATTTACTGGGTTTCATTCGCATTCCTTTCTTTGGCATGACATTAGAACTCCTGAAAATTTGTTTAACTCGCCAACTCATCAGTAAGCCAAGGAGGATCAAAATTACTTGTAGTTATACCCAACATATATAATGTATTTGCTCAATTGGTTTCATATTCAGCTTTTATTTTAATTGTTGCAGCCTCATGGGGTGCTAATAGCAAGGATGGTGGAAACACCCCTAAACTGAAAGGTGCCAGATGGTTTTCTTTTGCTGAAATAAAGGAGGCTACAAATAATTTCTCTGAGAGTAATGAAATTGGCTTAGGAGGATATGGAAGGGTATGCAGATACACACTTGTAATTTATGTGATTCTGTGGGGGATTTTTATGTGTGTTCGATTATGGTTTGAAATAGGTTTAAGCTATATGCATATGTTTTTAAACAATTTTGCTGGAAAAGAGGCTTGTCATTCCTTCATTTTTTGCAGGTATATAAGGCACTGTTGCCAGAAGGTGAAATGGTGGCTATAAAAAGAGCTCACCAGCGGTCATTGCAGGGTGGAGCAGAGTTCAAAACTGAGATTGAGCTCTTGTCCAGGGTTCACCATAAAAACTTGGTGGGGCTGATTGGTTTTTGTACCGAGGAAGGAGAACAGATGCTGATATACGAGTATATGCCCAATGAAACTCTTAGAGAAAATCTCATTGGTAAAACCTTATACCCATTTCTATAATCAGAAAAGGGTTGTTTTTCTTAAATTATAGCATTAGAACAGTGTGAAAACCATGTACAAAAATCGAATGTACATAACAGTCTTGCAATGGAGCATCCGAAGAGGCCGCAGCAGAACCCTTAATACAATATAATAGTAAAACTATGGACTTTACCTTCAATAGACTACTATATAAAGCTGATGGACATTAAAACCATTGACTAAGCTGACTTTCTTGCAGAAAATTAAAAATCTGTAAAACTGCTCTCAAGCTTCACCACAAGAGGATATTTCTCTAAACCTATTATCCAGCAGTTCCACTTCAACCATTTCAAACATCACTGATCTACGACTGCAAATACAATTTGAAGACACTCCTCTTTGTTTCTGAGCTTTTGCCTACATCCGAAACTAGTTACAAGGTAAAGATGCTACTGGAATTTAAAATAATCAAAGAAGTTTCAGCACCATGCCTAATCACATCAAGATTTGTGCATCAAATTTCTATGATAGAGTAAAGTGAAAATGGTAGCCAAAATGAGAGACATGAAAATTAAAAAGAAATTAAAACTTTATTAAACCTGACAATTTAGTTCTGTATCTCACTGAAATGAAACATTTGTGCACTATTTATGCATTAGTATAAACTATAAACCATAGATAGACCTGCTATGATACAAGCTATAATCCAAATATTGGACAGCTACCTGTGAAAACTAATTTTGACTTATTAATGGCTAGAAATAAAACAACTAACCATTAAAAATGACAATGACAGGCTGACTGGTAAAGACAAACGACAACATTGGGAAATATTCTCAAGAGGACTAATAATCCAATTAGGAAAGGTAATTATTTTGTTTTGCGATCACAATGGACACTCTATCAGGCATGGCTCATCGCTAAAACACCCAGAACATAGTTTTTGTCAACATCATATGTGCTATTCTCTGGCAAATCAGCTTGTAAAACAATGCTATAACTTTCCTATGATATGTTGCACTTAAGCATGAACAATTATTATTTTTCTTATGTGAGTTGTCTATGCCTTGACCATTGTAGCCAACTGGCAGCTACCCTCTCACTTTCCTATATGTTCAAGTTTTCTTGAGTTGTTCATGGATGCCCATCTTGTGTGTATTCAAAGATCTTACCTTAGTCAGGCCTGCACTTGGAAATCAGGTATATCATGCTGAAATATAGTAATGAAGATGCCCACTTCTTATTATCGTGCCTTTCTTGATGTCAATATGACTATTCTGTCTACTGATCATTTAACAGTGTCATGTTGTATAGTTTGTTAAAAATATTTAATCTGTTCCCTGTCACATAATTATTTTTTCTTTGTTGTTGCTATTTGAAAAAGAGCAGTCTCTGTCAAAACATGAAGCTATAGTAATATCATCATCATAAGTTATTTGCTGCCATCTAGTCGATTCATACATAACCTATGCTTTCTGATGTTTTCAAAGAGCATAAGTGAAACAGGATATATTAGATTGATGGGATGTCAACCGGCATTATCAAATTTTATGAAAGATAGAGGGACAAGTTGACATCAGAACAAACCCTTATTTGGGATCTTAACATGCACAGGTAATGGTAAACCTGTTCTACAGAGAGTATTGCAGACTGAAAGACAAAGAAAATCCAGTTAGGGACTTCTTAATCAAAGGAAAAGGGTAAGGAAAAACAATCAAATGTCACAGAAAACTCTGCAAAAACAGGAAACTGACAGAAATTGCTGAAGTCCATCAGAACCGGCAGTCGTGGCATTCTTTCACACTGTAGGAAAAAATCAGCCCTTCATTTTCCCTGCTGTAACTATTTTCAAATTTCAACTTCGCAATTAATTGAAGCAGATGTCGGTGAACTCGCCTCTCTTTGTAATGAACGGTCATTCTGTGAATTGATTGTAACTAAACTAAAATTAATTGAATGTCATCCAAATGCTCATACTTGTAACTCTATCTGGTTTTCTCGAATGTATGCTCTGCATCACTCAATAGTCAATACAGAGAATTACAAGCTTACCTGTGGATAGTTCTTGTGAAGCCGTGCTAGAATATTAGAGCATGGTTCTATAAAGTTTTTGACATGAGGATTAGAGCAACACTGCATACCATTTTAATCATTTTATATATTGCTTTTATATTTTGGACAATGAAATTTTGTGAGTAGAACTGATTTCTAGATCACAATTTAGTTGTATGAGAAACTTTTCAACAGAAAAATGTATTTTAGATTTCTGTTCTTAGTCCAGATCTCTACAAGATAGTGTTAAAATACATTCTTTCAATTTCAGGTGAATTTACATTGGACTGGACAAGAAGGCTACAAATAGCCCTGGGTTCTGCCAAGGGATTGAACTATCTGCATGAGCTTGCAAATCCACCCATTATACACAGAGATGTCAAATCTTGTAACATTTTGCTGGATGAGAATCTAAATGCCAAGGTTACAGATTTTGGTCTGTCCAAATTGGTTGCCGATGGAGGTGTAGATGCTGGAAGGAAAGCCCACGTCACAACTCAAATCAAAGGGACACCGGTATGAATGCCTTAAAATTATGAATTAACCATTAATCAGTCAGTAAAACAAGAAGGAAAGAAAACAAATTGAAGCAATTTCCTCAAATGACTAGTCTATTAACATCCAAAAAAGAGCAAAATTGGTCAAGAGAGCTGTGAAAGTACATGTAGCTTAGAGTGAACAGGACAAGCACTCAACTCTGTCTCCCAGGGGCCATATAACAGGGGCTAAAATAACATCAGTCAGACTTTCCAATTTGAAAACTATCAATGACACATAGTGTTATTATATTTGGTGCAGGGATATTTGGATCCGGAATACTACAGGACCGAGCAGCTCAGTACGAAAAGCGATGTGTACAGTTATGGTATCGTTTTACTGGAGCTGATTACAGCACGCCTCCCCATTGAAGGAGGGAAAAACTTAGTTGTACTGGTGAACAATGCCTTAGAAAAAGGGGGTATAGCATGCTTGCAAGAGGAGTTAATGGACCCTGTATT
Organism: Sequoia sempervirens; assembly: GCA_007258455.2. Classification (NCBI taxonomy): domain Eukaryota; kingdom Viridiplantae; phylum Streptophyta; class Pinopsida; order Cupressales; family Cupressaceae; genus Sequoia; species Sequoia sempervirens. Next base: position 20,780 of record VDFB02154451.1, on the reverse strand, counting down.
AAGACAAGACAATCTTACAGGGCTTGGGGAGTTCTTGGCTTTGGCCTTGAGCTGTCTTAAAGAACTGGGCGCCGAAAGACCCACCATGAGGGAAGTGGTGAAGGAATTGGAATCCATTGTAGACATGCAGGGCTCCCGTCATTCCATTAAAGACAGCCCACAGAGTAGCCCTACTGGTGTAAAAGGGATTCGTAAGTTGTATGGTGAAGATGAGGAAGGCATTTCCATGGTTCTACCTGGGCAAGGGAAAGAGGGACGTGAAAGCTTGTTTGTATATAGTGGGGCTTATCAGGTGTCCGGCACGATACAGCCCAAATAGGGCTGGGCTTAAGTGTCACACACTAAGACTTTCAGTCAAAAACTCATTTCCATTTTTGTTTTCGTTTCCGTTTTCTTGCGTGCAGGCTACGTCCATCTAATCCATCTGCAAAATCTGAAATAGTTCTGATTGAACGTCCCGAGTGAACAGGCTTTTTCATTGATTTGATACTTTTTAAAATTTCAAGATTTTAAATATGATCTCAACTATTAATGATCAACCTCTCCAAAATTTCACATCTACTTGTGCTGTTGACCTTAACTTCAAGGTTTCCAATAACATTCAAAAGTTCGTTCTTTGTTAGTTAAGATGAGATTTTAATGATAAAGATTCTTTCATGGAAGTAGTGGAAAGAAATTTGCTCATGAAAAGATTGTAGAGTGTGGAGTGAAATGTGGGTTTTTGTTATTGAATTTTTTACATTATTTTGGTAGTTTTCTCGGATCTATATTCGAGAGGATACAATGCTCCTTTTAGCACCATCTCCATGGTGATTTTATAGTTAAATGAACATATTTGTTGAGATAGTCTTTTAATTATACTATTTGGAAATTTAAGTTATGCAATATTTGTGGGTAATTTGAATAATATTTTGTAAAATTTGTAGTAAAAATATTTTATTTTATTTAAATTTATTTATATTGGTAAATATTTTTGTTTTTGATTTTTTTTCAGTCTTTATATTTTTAAAATTTTAAGATTTATATTCTTTTTATTGTTTTTTAAAATTATTAAATTTTTTAGGCTCATTTATTTTAAGATTTAATTGGAATAATAATTTATTTTTTAGGAGAGTTCACTTGAATTTTTAAATAGTTTTTCATTTTGTCAATCAAAAGATTTTCATTAAGGTTAATTATAATAGGTTATTTATTTTTAATCATGATATATGTGGATAAATACAATTATTTTTTTAGTAAATAATTAAAAATCATAATCAATATATTTTTAAAAATAGAACATCACCATAACAATAGTGTAGAAAATGCATGATCAATGTTGTTATACTTTTGCATTGAAGTATAAAAGTGGAAATTCAAATAAGGTAGTTGATGTAATAAGTAGGAGACAATTTTTTTTTATAGATATGACAGTAAAGATAATTGGATTTAAAGAGTTGAAATATTTTTATGAACTTAGTCCTAATTATATGGAAGCATGGAGAGAATGTAATGAACCAAAAAATATAGATAGAAGTAAGTGACTTGATTATTTTATTTAAAATGAGATGTTCTTTGAAGGGTAATTAGTTGTGCATTCATAGAAGCGCAATGAGGGATAATTTATCAAGGATAAGTATAGTGGTGGTTTAGAATATCATTTTAGAGTAGATAGTTGTATGAAATTAGTGAATGAAAACTATTTTTGGTCTTAAATATAAAGAAATGAGAAAATTTATTCAAGATTGCAAGACTTGTCAAGTTACAAAGGGGTAAGTAAAAATATTGGATAATCCTTACCATTTCTAGAGAGAGCTTGGGAAGATATAAGTATAAGAAGATAAAAATGAATAGGATAATTCAATGAGAGGGATAATGAGTGGCACACATCTCCATGCAATACACCTATCATATTGATTTAAAGGTCATTTTTAAGGGCCAATAGACCATGTAGACTAAGAATATGGAAAGGATTGCAAGCAACAATATAGGTGGATAATTACAAACATTGTTACCAATATTTGTGTACTATAAGATGGAGTACACAAAATAAAATGAGATACTTCTCATGAGGTCCCTGCAAAAGGAAAGAGAGTCGAAACTATGAAATATTTTAGAGACACAAGCACCCAATTTGGAGAACTCACGAAGGTCACTTTTGAAGACACGACCAATTTATTAGTTAATTTATTATCTAAAGAGTTGTAGGAAGCTAGAAAATTACAAAATTTTATTGGTAGTGGTTATATTTTGTGTCCGATTGTTATTCTTATATTGTGCATTTGGCAGCCCTATTATGACCAATTGATTCTCTTTATTTTGATTGTTTCTATTTCATATCTCATTAGAGTAGTTTCTCTAACATCTTGGTTGCTACTATGTAAAAGGGTCAAGCCCTAGTTCAATCCTATTTTCATCAATATAAAAAATAATATGGGTGAAACCTATAAGACAATCTCTAGGATTTGAGAGCTAGATCCCTATCTATCCTAAGCTAATATTGAATTTGGTGTGTGGGGGTGAAAAGGGAGAGAGATTGCATCAAGAAATTTAAGCATAACAAAGGTTCATGACACATTAATCAATAGAAAAATGTACACATAATAGCTAAACATAAACAAAGATAATATTAAAAATATTTAAGATAATATATTGCATACTATTAAGTTTATTGTTCAATTAACCATTATACAAATACAAGTCCTCTAAAAAGAAACATAGGGGCTCCTCTATGTAGAAGAAAAGAGAGAAAATATTAAGCTAACACATCATGCTCAAATGTTCAATTGTGACACTAGAATATAAAAATAAACCTTAATTTCATGCTTCAATAAATTAGCTATACAAAATGTTGTCTTCTAACCTAAGAATGGGTAGGGAAGTTCCTAAAAATTGGGGGCCAAAAGGGGGTTTAAAGTGATCAATTTTTTTTCTTGGAAACAACTAAAGTTGAACTTAAATGAGTAATTTGAGATACGTACACTCAAAATTTAAAGATATAATAAGAATAAAAATTGTAGTACTTTAGTTTAATTTTTAAACTACTAAATAGTTTTTAAATGGTTAAGGTTAAGGCGATAAAATATAACATAGTGTTTGGTGTTCAACCCCCTATTTTTTTGTTATATTAAGTATTTTTAAGAACCATTTGGTAGAAACATAACTAAGAGTGTGTTGGTTCCTAAAAGACTGATCCACTTCCTAGAACATATTTTTGCTTTCAGGGCCAATGTTGCCATCATGAAAGTGAAACTTACTTATCCATAAAACATAGAGGGTTGAAGGTCGACTTTATGAAAGTGGTTTACTCTACTACTCTTTGAGCTTTGCTTAGAATCAAGAGAGTATTCCTAGAGATTTGATTTAAAAAAAATGGTGATAGTTAAACCCAAATTATTGACTTGTGTAATACCCCTCTGCTTTTGGTCCTTCACATCATATGAGTAAGTTATGTATTTGGAACTTGTGAGATCTTGCATAATTGGTGCCATCATTATACGAAATTAAATATTTCACATCTTTAACTTTGCAAACACTTTGAAAGTTAAAATATTAGTATTATTATTTGTGAAACTTTATTGTCATGGCATCATCCTAGAAAAGGTTATCAAACAAGTGTTTAATAGTTTGGTATTGAATACATAGGGCTTTAACTATGAATTCAAAACTATCATTTAAAAACTTATTACTTAAACCATGTTAGCATTTGTAACTTAGATAATTTTATGAAAAAGGCATCAAGGAATATCATTCTCAAGATACACATTCTCCTTATGTCACAAATCAAATAACATATATGTATATATATCATATATATATATATAACAATAATAAATCTTATTTGTATTTTCATTTTTTATTAATAAACTTAAATTATTAATTAATCTTTTATTAGAGAAATTTTATAATTAAATGGCATCACCAATGTTATGGGTATTATAAGTAAGAACAAATATACATATATAAATATATAAATAAACTTATAAAAACATTTAAGAGTTACACTTTTCTCTTACCTTAACCTCCACCGTGCCTCAGACTTTATGTAAAGCAAAAACGTGTGCCCTGTCCTTGCATCCTCTGTTTGCATGACTTTTAATATGGAAATCTTCTCTGCACACTCTACCAAAATTGTCCTTGTACCTCTTGTATTCTGACTTTGCATACTTTTCTTTTGGAAGGTCCTTATCATAGGGGAGCTTTTTGGGTCTCTGTGTGTGGAAGGGATTGATAGCCATGCATTTTGTAAGAGGGTATGTGCAGGATCATCATGGAAAAAATAGGCCCTTAAGTGGCGAAAAATTTAGAAAAATCAGAGTTAGGCAACTTGACGTAAATATTTGAATAAGTTATTTATATTATTTCAAAAGTATGTTAGAATAGAATCTGTAGCAAATTGAATTTAGTTTATAAACTACTAGGTTTATTTAAAAAAACTAAAAATCTATTTTGTGAAAATTTGAAATTTCAATGCAGTAGTACTTAAATTTCATGGAAAAAATAAGTAGGTGTTTGTCTGACCACCCTAACCACAATAAAATGATAATATTTTTTTTTATAATATTTTAGATATAAGTAGAGGACTCATGTATCGATGTGATGCATAATTTTTGTAATTTTTTCCAAGTAAATAATTAATTATAAAAAATTATTAGAAATTTTAAAATATTAAAACTTGTATGTCGACCACCTTAATTTGGTCAAAATTCATGAAATTCAATTTTTCTTTTTAATCCTATATTATGTGAAGCATAGAATGTGACGCGTGTTTTGGATTTAAAAAATGTGATACCGCTTTGAAAGCTATAGATGTTTTTCAATCAGCCTATCAATCAAGACTTTAGTCATAATTTCAATAATAATAATACTTATTAAATTCAAAGTAAAGAATAATTTATATTGGTGGAAAGCTGAGAATCTCCTTTAAAAACCCTTTTTGTTTTATCAATTTTGGGTTAAAAAAAAGTCGTCAGCCACTACCCATCATATTGCCCTTTTTGGCCCATCATGATCCTGCACATATGCACTATTTGAAAGCTATAGATGTTTTTCAATTAAACATCAATTAGGACTTTAGTCGTAATTCAAATAGAAAATGAATAATAATAATTTATTAAATTCAAAGTAAAGCATAATTTATATTGGTGGAAAGTTGAGAAGCTCCTTTAAAAACCCTTTTCATTTCATCAATTTTGGGTAAAAAAAAATTCGTCAACCACATAGGTCCTCATATCACTTACATATTGCCACTTTTTGGGCCATCATGATTTTGCACATATCCAAAACCATGTGTCCTATCTAGGCTTCCACATTTTTGCATGCGAATAAGGTAGGCTAGGTGGTCTATGCTTGCATCTGGACATGAATGTCATGGTAGAGAGGTGTTCAACTGGCAGATCGGTTGTCTCTTAGTGGGGAGAAAGGAAGGAGGAGAGGTGAGAGGCATCTGGGGGCTTACAGAGGAGGAACAGGAAGAGACTTGAAGTAAGTAACCTACCGATTTCATTTTCTTGATAGTTTCTAAAGCCTTATCAACGAGATCTATCATGTGTATATCCTGCAGACATTACAGTCCACCAAACCTCATTCTTTTGAGGAATTTTGGTTAAACAATTCACGTGCCCTATATTGTCGTCCACACCTTGCATACATGTCTTCCAATGCAGTCGCAACTACAACGTCTGCCTAAATAACTTCCCCTTCTATTATTCTTGATGCAAGGTCCATACCCTGTTCGTAAGCTCACATTTTGGCACAGGCAGATAGGATGTTGGCATCGAGCTTTACACCTGCTAAATTTGATTTGCTTGAAAGTGTCTTGAGCCTTTTCATCCCACTCGTGTTGTGCATATTATGCTATCATTGCATTCGATGAGTTTTTGGAGGGTGTATAAATTTTTAAACAATCTCTCTCTCACCATTTGCAACTTGTCATAGCAACAACACTTGAACATAGAAGACTATAGAGGTATAAATAGCCTTCTTGTTTCCATTGGGAACCTATCACATCTGTAGTACTTGAAATTAGAATGTTGTAGAGGTTTAAATAATCTCTTTGATTCCATTATCGACTTGTCTCAGCTGTGGCACTAGAACATAATAGGAATTTTAAAGGGGCTACTGATATGTGAAGGACGTGCAACCCTTATCCTCTAAACCTGCATAACTGCACACAAGCAAAGCTCGCATTGTTAGGATGGAAATGGTTCACACTTTCTAGCCACACAGCCTTCTTATTGTTGCTTGTAGTTTTGGCCTGCTTGTTTTCATAGTTTCTTTCAAGTTCTACCTAACTAATCCCTTGAGCCTTCTTGTATTCGCTTTGATTTTGTAGAAGGGAAGTGGCCCTTTATTGTTGTATTTTTTTTATATACTCTAGTTGGGGTTATTTGGAAACCGTGTCTGTTATACTTGTCTTCTGTGTTTACTTTTTTTTTTTTTTTCAGATTGTTTCATTTAGCATCACCTATACTTTCCTCAAGCTCAACAAACCAGTACAATGATGGAATCGGTCCACAACTCTCAAATCAATTTCTCTTGCATCGATCATTTTCTATCTTTTATATAGTAGCTGATTTTGTAGTATGGTTCAATATTGTGTGCTTATCCCACATTTACTCCCTCTTCTCTAATTGATTTTAATCTATCTTTGAATGGCTTTCATTCCATTTTGATCATTATCTTTAGAGCAATGCAATTTGACAAGTTGATGAGCTTTAGCAAGTGTATGTTATTTGGTCTGCTCTCCAAAGTCTTTAAGAGAATACGTATAAGCTAGATAATTAATGGTATGTGTAGGAAAGTGTAACATTATTAGTAATCTAAAAGATGAAGTAAACTTAGCATAGTAATGGCTTTCTTGAGATTTGTTTTTCTTTCTTAAATAGTTTCATTAGTTTTCCTTTATGGTGAAGCTTCTTCTATGGTGTGGGAAGGTCTTAACTTTAAGAGAATTAAATAAATAGATATTTAGTGACCTTAGATTTTTAGAAAGAAAAACATCTCTTTTGTTAATTTTAAATGTGTTTTTTTTATATCTTTTCGTTAAGAGAAAACAGATGGAATATATATTTAATATATTCATATAATTAATACATATAATGCAAAGATGAATAATCTTAATATAAAGCATATATATATATATATATATATATATATATATATATATATATATATCATGATTTTATTAGAGAGTAATTGGTTTGTATAAAAGTGTATATTTAGTTATTCACAAAATGTGTTTATATTTATATTTACTATTATGCAAAAAGTAAATGATTTGTATTTTATTTAATATGATTTCCTTAATTATTTTAAATGATTTTATAATGATGTACAAATAGAATGTAAATTGATTATGTTTTTGAGATTAGTAAGTTTGAATAAATGTATTTCTAGTGACTATTTTGATTATATATATATATATATGATGAATGTAATTGTGTAATTGAGTTTGTTGATAGAGTTGAAATTTAAATTGGAAGATTGGTTATTATGGGTTTGGGTCAATGTTTAAAGCAAGTTAGAATATTGGAGAAGGGAGAATTAAATAAAGTTACTTTTGTATATATATGCATACTTGTAGGATGTTAACACTTAGATGATTGCTTCGGATAATATTTTAAATGCTTACTCCATTGTATTCTCTAATGATTGGATTGTGAAATTTGGAATAATTGATATCATAGACAATAGGTAGTACTGTGAGATGTAGTGAACTCTCTTGATTTTAGGTTGTAGTTTAGAAAATTTGAATAATATGAATAGAATTAAAGTGATTAAATCAAATTAGGTTAGAAGAAAACATTAGTTTAATTTATTATAGTTATATTAGTTTAAGAGAAAATTGACCTATCTATATTTTGATAATTGAAGGATGTGATTAAACAAAATAATTAAGTTATCTTTTCGTTAATTATTGAATATTGGTGCTTTCAGAATTATTGTACAATCGAGATGAGATTAGTTATTAGATTAATTACTAATATAGTTAAATAATGAATTATTAAATAGGTTTATTGATTTAAGGTAGATAGTAGGTGAATTGGTTAATTTTGGTAGGAGGAGAGATAGAATGTTATTAATAGAGAATTGTAGATGGAAGATATATGCTAGGATAAGCATCTTTGACTGTAGATTTTTAGGTTTGTATAATCAACTAAGAGGTTTGACTTGTTTCCATGTTTGGATAATCGAGTATCTTCAATTGTTAAATTCAATTGTATCAATGCTTTGGTTGTGAAGGTTTTCCTTAGTTATGGTGAATTGTTTTGGATAAATAAGGAAATTTTAGTAAATTTGAAAATAATATCATCGTTGGATGTATTGCTTGTTGATGCTTTTGCTTAAATTGTTTATTAGTCATATTATTAACTTGTTAGGGCATCGTGTGTGGAGAAAATTGAGGTCTCCCTTGGATGTCCTATTGGTTGACTTACTAATGGCTGATCTTGTACTGAAATGACTATGTAAGATGGATTTGAGTTTGAAGGTCTTGTTATGATATTGCCACTATTGTTCAACACTTGTCATTTTTGTGGTTGTGTATTTTATATAGTCATTTCGTGGTTTGATGATGTGAGTCTTCTAATTGGTGTTAATTTTGATTGAGGAGATTTTGTGCAATGACTTTCTTGTAGTCATATTTTGAGATGGTTGGGAACCCAAGTGTTTGAATTTACCTTCAGTAGGAGTGATGGTTTTTCGGTGTTTTAGGCTTCTAGAGGCAACATAGAATGCTTGATTTATATTGAATTTTTCCATGGTTGGACTTTTGTGATTCATTGAATCTATTTCTGATTTTGAGTTCCTACAGGTGGAACCTCCTTGTTCTTGTTTTCAGTGATATGGAATGGGTTTGTGAGATGGTTCTTGCCTCACATGTTGTGAGTTATGTACACTTTGATTTTTATGGGAGTTGAGGTACACCCTTTGCTAGTATTTAGTTTTTGGTGTTGTAGGGAGAGTGGCTCTTCATGGGGGTTGACACACAAAGGGGCTATTAGGGTAACCCATGGAAGAGTTTCCTAAACAAGTGATAATGTAATTAATGAACTAGTGCATTGGGTAGTTAAACACTAAAAAAGACTAATTATGAGCCTCGCCTATACCGTTAGTGCTTTCATAGGCTATGGATGGGATGAGAATACCTGGTTGGTAAGATCACTGCCTTGTCCTCACGAAAGGTAAGTGGTCCCGCATGAGTCACCCTATGGAGCAGTCGCCTTGAGATAGGCAATGGATAACCATAGATGGAGGCGGTACCTTATGATAGGTTGCCTAGCTAATCCATGTAAGGCCATGCGATGATACTCTCCTACAATACCCATTTATTTTCCCTTGTATGGTTGACTTTGGGAGTGTTGTTTGAATTGTTGATGTTGTTGAGGCATTTGGTTCTTGGTGATTGTTGTTAAGACCTCCAAGCTCTATCTTTTAATGTTGCACACATGCCTCATAGCTACTTGATTGATGTTAATAAAAGGTTCCCTTGGGATTTATTGGTGGCTGAAATTATGACTTCATTTGAAGGATTTGGATCCTAATGTTCTTGGCACCTCTTATGGATTACTTAATGTTGATCTATAAATTGGCATTTGGTTTTGTTGGACTTTTCATTATTTTTTTGTGGTTTTGTGATGGTAATGTTATGGGTTGTTAGATCTTATGTCATTGTTATCCTTGTTGAGGATTTTGGTTTGCTTTTGGTTCATTTGATTGTTTTGGTTGAGGAATGGGGGATCTTTCTTGTCAACTCCTAGCATGGAGGGTGGACTTTTGGGTCCACATGGTCAGATGGAATGTTCTATGCACCCCATTAGGTTCCTAGGTTGTGTTTGTGATGCAGAAGCGGATAAAAAGTTCCCAGAGCTTCACTTGGTTGAAAACTACTCTTCATTTTGTCCCATGTTCAATTATGTAACATTGTTGTATTTGATATATCTTTTCCTCTACATCAAAAGATGCATATGTACTCCTGAAGTGATCTAATGTACTCCTGAAATGGTTGTAATGTATTATTTTACCTTTGTAAACCTTATGTGGTAGCCGTTATCTGATGTGTTGTATCTTCAGAAATATAATCCATAATTGTCATACTGAACTATTAATAAAATGTTATATGTACCCACATCTGTACTCCTGAAGTGATGTAATGTACTCCTAAAATGGTTGTAATGTATTATTTTACCTTTGTAAACCTTATGTGGTAGCCGTTATTTGATGTGTTGTATCTTCGGAAATATAATCCATAATTGTCATATTGATCTATTAATAAAATTTTATATGTACCCTTTTCATCTCTTTTGATCATGGATGATTTAATGTTATCTTTATGTAATATTGATTTGTTCACTATCATTATGGTTTTAGTTTAGGATTTCATGATGCTATCTCATGTACCTCAAAGGACATAATGGTCATTGTAATTGTATAATTGCTTTATATGTAATATATGTACTTGTTCATCTTATGTATTGTTCTTCTTTCAAAACAAAATTGTGTGGTGTTTTGTTGTCCTTTGGGGTTCACATGATGGGGCATCACAACTTGACTTCAAATGTGCCACTACTCGCCAAGAAAAACTAGCTATCTTAAAACCTCTATATAGCTAATTTCATCATTTTTGTAATGAGTGTGGGTGGGTGCATGAAGTTGGGTAGCAATTCCATGGACATTTTCTAAAAAAAAGTTTGAAAACTCATAACACAAGTGCGTTATAATGCACTCACGTTATTGCACATTAAAATCAAAAAAAAGGTGAAAGTCTTCATTTTCACTTCAACTTATTTCTTCTTATGCACATAGCCAAAACCCCCAATTTTCATGTTTTCATTCTAGGAGGAGGTATTGGGCACAAATATTTAACGAGAGTTGTTATTTCTTTGCAAGGATGGTGTGAAGATGATGAAGAGGTGGGGGGGGGGTAAGTATTGTTTGTAGTTTGTTTTGAATTTCTTAGTTTTAAGTTGATTTTGTTAGTTTTAGGTTATAGTTGATTTTTTTTTTTTGAATTTGTGGGAGATGCAAATAAACCCACAAACCCACAAAATCCTCAACAAGAAGAGCAACCAAATCATGAAGAAAAAAATCCTCAACAACAACCTCCACCAATCACTCAACACCCTCTTGGCACTCAACAAAATTTAATGAGTGAGATTGAGAAAAATAAGAAAACAAATTAAGGATTTTATTAGTAAGTTGAGTGATCCAAATGGTTCAACCATTGAAAGAATGACCCTCACAAATTCATTGAAAGATATGTTAAAAAAATGTAGATTCAATTAGCAAACAAATAAGTAGATGGCAAGATAGGAGGTAGGTGGCTAGGGCATATTATGTGGATAAACTATCATATAAACAAGTAAAGGATTTAAAAATTACAAATAGTTATTTGTGCTCATTATTCACTAACCCACGCATAAATCAAAATCTTAGCCTCAATGCGAAGAGGTTTCTTATTCACTGGTGCCACCACCAAGAGATTATGAACCATTTTTATGATAGGTGGTACATGGTCTTTGATGATCGATCGTGCAAAAATTGTGTACCCCCAGTATTTTCTTAGGAAACTATATAGTGAGTTCATATTGAACAAAATCCCAATTTATTTTGATATGAGGGACTTCTAGGGGAGAGGTGGGGGGTTGGCTCAGGATAGGCCTGGTGCACAACTAGATCCTACATGGCAAGGGAGATGAGCTCTCGCTAGGCCGCCTCATGAGCATGTTGTTATGCCTATCATTGCGAAGGAGAGTGTCGACATAGAGACATTGTAGGCGATCAACAATTTGATCCAGAGTGCCATCCATCATACTAGCCCTATTCTACAGTGCCATCAGGGGAGTCTTCGAGTGGTGGCATTCAAACCCATGTGTACCAATCTTGCAGGGCGACTTGTTCATATGACCCCACCGACACTCAGGAGGTTGTTATGTAAGATCCGTATGTAGCTACGAAGATGGAGAGGGAAACTAACATTTTGCATGATGCGTATGGCATTGATACTCAGGTAAAAGTTAGCATGTTCATTGAATTTAATTTATTAAATTTAAATTTTGAAATTCAAGATTAACTAATTTAGTTTTATGATTTTAATAAAATTGCAAGGTCATAGTGTTGAGACTAGATACACCGGCCCTCCACCTACTTATTTCTACAATACACCTATCAAAGGGGTATGCAACTAGTAAACAATTGTAAATTTATTACATGTTAATAGCATTGTTTTATGAATGGTATTTTAATATGTGATTTTGGATGTTGAATAGGGTAATATTGGAGGTTTCAAGAGAACGCCTCCTAGTGCTAGTGGATTTACTCAAGGGTATGTGCAGTATCATGATGGGCCAAAAAGTGGCAATATGATGGGTATGTGGTTGATGACTATTTTTTTACCCAAAATTGATGAAACAAAAAGGGATTTTAAAGGAGATTCTCAACTTTCCACCAATATAAATTATGCTTTACCTTGAATTTAATAAGTAATTATTATTCATTTTCTATTCAAATTATGAATAAAGTCCGATTGATAGGCTAATTGAAAAATATCTATAGCTTTCAAACTATCACATTTTTGATTCAAAACATGTCACATTCTATGCTTTGCATACTATAGGATTAAAATAAATAAATTAAATTTCATGAAGTTTTGACCAAGTTACGTGGTCAGACATACAAGTTTTTATATTTTGTAAAAATTTATAATAAAAAATTCATAATTAATTATTTGTAAACTTGGAAAAAAATTACAAAAAAATATGCATCACATCGGGGCATGAGTCCTCTACTTATATCTAAAATATTTTTAAAAAATATTATCTACTTCTTATTTTTTCCCTTAAATTTAAGCACCATTGCATTGAAATTTCAAATTTTCACCAAATAGTTTTTTTTTTTAAACAAACCTAGTAGTTTAGAAACTACATTCAATTTGCTACAAATTCTATTCTTACATATTTTTGAAATAATATAGATAACTTATTCAAATTTTTATATCAAGTTTCCTAACTCTGATTTTTCTAAATTTTTTGCCACTTAAGGGCCTATTTTTTCCATGATGATCCTGCACATACCCTCGAACCTACACGCAGGTAATAGAATAAAGAGTTTAACTAATGAATTGTATTTAATAGATTTGTGTAGTTTATATTCATATCGTTGGTTACGTTGCATTGCACATCATTCAAAATCAAAGCATTACTTCACATTCCATAACTAATAACTAGATGTTGATAGATGACAAAATTTCAACTACAATATAGTTGTTTAGAAAGTCAACATAAGCAATGATGCAATTTCTCCACATGGAGGCATGTACTTGCAAAGGTGCACTTGCACGACAAACTATGGATGCTTAGAAAAAATCTATGAAACCATAATAGTAAGCAATAGCATAGACAAGGCAGTTAGTAGTTTGAAAAAATGTCTCAAAGAAATGTGGTCTCATGGTGATGGAATTCCATTCCATCACCATGAGACCACATTTCTTCGAGGCATTTCTTCAAAATGCTCACCACCTTTTCTATGATACCGCATTTTTCATACATGTGCACCAAAGCATTTTATCAAATTACTCACTTCCTTGCTGCTATGGCTAAAATCCTAAAATAGGTGTTTTCCAACAAACTATGGATGCTTGGAAAAATATCTATCAAAGCATAATAGTAAGCAATAATACCATAGAGAAGGCAATGAAATTTTTGAAAAAATGCCTAACAGAAATGCGTTCTTATGGTGATGGAATGCCATGACTTGCATTTGTTTGTAATGACATTCCATCACCATGAGACCCCATTTCTTTTGAGGCATTTTTTCAAACAATTTATTTCCTTCTCTATACCACCACGGTTATCGTAAATGTCTACGAAAGCATTTAATCCAACACTTCAGCAACTTGCTGCTATGGGTAAAAGCTTAAAAACATGTCCTTTTGAACAAGATATGGATAGGGAAAATAGTAAGCATGATAATTAGAAATATTTAGTTTAATAAGTACTCAAAATTTTGTTCATTAGATCTCATACATTATAAGTCATGACATGGATCGCTATTGTAACTTTTTTGTGATTGAATAATTTGTTGTTTTATTCTCAAATGTTGGTTGTGTAAACACCTTCAAATGTTATGAGGGCAATGGATATCAATGTCTCATCCACTATACAATCCTCAATGGCTCTGATAAAGGAGGTATGAGGCAAATTACTAAATTTCAATTTACATTTGTTGTTATAGATGTTAGTGCTAGTGAAAAATCAAACCAAATTATTGATTCGTAGCCTAATTTCTATTTGGATGGTATATACAATGCTTGAGCATGCCTCAACATTAGCATGCGAATATTTCCCTCATGGAGAGTGATTGTGAGATGGCCGTAAGTGATTTTTTTTTGAATATATCATTTTTTATAATGTAATTTTATATATTAATGTCTTTACTTCTTATTGTAATAGTTAAAACTTCACCAAGAACTTAACTGCACTAGGAGGAGTAGCAGGAGCACTCCTCGAGTACAACGTAAATGAGTGATGGACCTATCACCATCTAATCGACTGGCAAAAGGAAAGAGTTTATTTTGAGAGCCTAGAGAGCAATGAATTTTGATTCTAGAGCCCTTTGTTGTATACCTACATGGCAGTTTTGTACATATTTTGTATTGGATATATTGACATTGTATGCCTATATGGCATTCTCATAAGCCTATATGGCTATTTTGTACCTATATTTTATACTTATATCGACATATATTGATGTATGTGTACATGGCTATTTGGTTAATACAAGTCTTTTTTATTGATGGTGTCCATATTTGCATGTTATAAATTCATGGTTCAATAGATATAAGTTATGTGTATTCAAGTGTATACTTTACAGCTTACGTGTATACTTTGTGACTTATGTGTGTTCCAATGTATACTTTGTGACTTACGCGTTTTCATGTGTATACCATGTACTCATGCATATACTTTGTATTAAGTTGTGTATACTATGTATTCGCGTGTATACTTCAAGCCATATGTGTTTGTGACTACTTGTACTTCCCTTATTCACATGTACATGCTTGACTTATTCACGTGTATACTTATTAATTGGTTAGCCATAGCATTGATCATTGCTATCCTTCATGGTTTGTCTTGAATAAATTAATTGATTGATGGTAAACAACTTTATCTAAAAGCAAAAAACACGTTTTCAATTGGTATTCCATGAAATGATTGATAAAAAGATTCCAATATATTTAATCCTTTGATTGGAACAACTCAATTAAGCAAAGGATACATAATCTTCACAACACTTTCAAAACATAATATTCAGATTAGATGAAGTAGTCAACTTCTTGACACATTATGTATGTTACTGGGTTCTATTTTAGCCCTGGTTCTGGTCTTGGTTTGCTCAGGTGGTGCGGGTCCTAGTTTGGTTCGCCTGTGGGTTCGACCAAGGTCCTTCATTTTTGGGTTTGGTTGACCTAGGCAGAACCCAAGAGAACCCGGGCAAAACCTAGGTGAACCAAAACAGAAACCGCATGCCTAGGCATCCAAAAAAGTGTTTTTTTGAACATCTTTTTAATGTTTTATGGAGATTGACTTTGACCCACACCCAAGGGAACCCTAAAAATGACGTCTAAATCACTTCAAACACATTAACTACCTCATTCTTATTCATTTGTTTTGCAAACAAACATTTTCATTCCAAGAGGCCGAGCTTTCATTTTTGCTTGCTAGATTGAAAGTGGATTGTGACACAACTTTCTTTTTTCAAAAATTATTTTACATCATTGAACTGAGAATTTATCACACATATGTAGATAAACAAAGGAATACTACAAACTAAAACATAGAACACTTATTTTCTCACTAACTTAATGTACTCTCCAACATCTCTCTTCTCTCATGCGAAGAGTTAGAACTGCTTGGCCATGACTTTGCATCATTCAGGAAGTTTTTCTCTTTTTGACAATGTCAAAAGCATGGCTGCATACAGATTAGGAAAAAAAATTTCCTTTTAGATTATCAATGCATGCATCAAAATTTCAAAAAGTATCCTTGATATTACAAAAATATATTTGTTTATACACTTCAATTTTGCACTCACCCTTTGATTCTTTGAAAGAAAAATCTACCTATGCCATTGTTACATTGCACAAGTAAACCAAATTTTTTATTGTGGAGCTATATTTAGCTACGACTCTCTAAACCAATGTAACAATGATACAAAATAATGTTTGAAACTGCAAGAAGACATCAAAATGGCTAGTGTACTAAATAAATTCTTATGATTTATGAAGATCACTAATAAGTCTACTTAGTTGGCTTCTTTTTTCAAAATCATACAAATTGAACCCTAGCATCAATAGACTCTGTATATCAAGCTATCGCAGTTGAAGTTTCAATGATGAATATTTATCATGCATGTTTTAAATGATATTCAAGTTTATGGTGCTTTTTTTTTTTATATGATGTTATGTGATATTCTAATCCTAATTCATGCTTCTAGGCTACATATATATATATATATATTACATATTTTTTGTACCAACGAACCCAAAACGAACCGAACACCCCTCTAAAAAATTTTGGCCTAACCGGTGAAACTAACCCCCAAACTCGAAACCAAACCTCAAAACCTATTCCAACACTCTTCATTCTACCTGCACAAACTTAATTGACCACCAAATTATGCTACCTCTTGACTTTACCCACTTTTACTCCCTCAAACATCTCTTTTTCATTCAAAACCCCTGTTTTCCCAATTAGGGCATCATGCCATAACATACTTTTGACCTCCCCTATCCTTGTAGACCCTTTGAACACATCAAACTCCATAACCTCACCCTATTTCCAACCTATTCTAACTTATTTTCAAGCAATTTCTTGTTTTCACCTCTTCTAGCCTTGGTTTTAAGGGGCCTCAATTCTAAATTTTCAATAGGGGCAACATTAGTAATATCTTCCAATGCATTTAAGAATGTTATTTTATTATTCCTACTCCCTATCCTACTTACATGAGGCCCATATCACCGAGACACAGCCTGAAAAATAGGTGGAATGGCCTATTTTAACATATTACACTCGAACCCTTAAATGATCAATCTGGTTGAACATAGCTTGGAGTGATTCTGTGTGTTTGGGTGTGAAAGAGGACCATGCCTAGCATAAACATACCTATTCAGACATGTTGGAATAGTCTGTTTGGTCACACGAGTTGTAGAATGAAAGTTGCACCACTTTCCAACTTTCCACTACTTGCATTCGACACTTTTTTCATCAACTGAAAATTGGACACCACGTTAAAACCACTCTATGATAACAAAAACTGAGAGAGGTTATTGTAGAGGAGGCCAATGTAATCCCATAGGATCAAATGATAAGTTTCTAAGCATCACGGTATCCGAGTAACAATATGCTAAAGTTTGCAGCCATTTTGTACTTTGGACCTTTAAGGGATCGATTTGGTTGACTGTAGTTCGAAGTGATTCTGCATGTTTGGGTGTGAAAGAGGACCATGAATAGCGTAAAAATACCTATTCAAACATGTTGGAATAGTTCGTTTAGTCACATGAGTTGCAGAATGAAAGTTGCATCACTTTGCAACTTTCCACTACTTGCATTTGACACTTTTTCCATCAATTGAAAACTGGACACCACAGGAAAACCACTCCGAATTAAAAAAATAGAGGGAGGTTATTGCAGAGGGGCCCAACATGATCCCATAGGATAATATAAGAATTTTCTAAGCATCACATTATCTGAGTAACATCATGCTGAAGTTTGCAACCATTTTGCGCTTTGGACCCTTAAGGGATCGATCCGGTTGAACGTAGCTCAGAGTGATTCTATGTGTTTGGGTGTGAAAGAGGACCATGCCTAGTGTAAACATACCTATTTATACATTTTGGAACAGTTTGTTTAGTCACAAAAGTTGCAGAACAAAAGTTGCACCACTTTGCAATTTTTCACTGCTTGCATTTGACACTTTTTCCATCAATTGAAAATTGGACACCACGGGAAAACCACTTCAAAAAAATAAAAACTGAGAGAGTTTATTGTAGAGGGGCCCAACGTGATCCCATAAGATTAGATGAGAAGTTTCTAAGCATCATGGTATCTAAGTAACAACATGCTAAAGTTTGCAACCATTTTGCACTTTGGACCCTTGAGGGATCAATCAAGTTGAATGTAGCTCGGAGCAATTCCGCCTGTTTGGATGCAAAAGAGGACTATGACTAGCGTAAACATACTTATTCAGACACGTTGGAACAATTCATTTGGTCACACAAGTTGCAGAATGAAAGTTGCACCACTTTGCAACTTTCCACTACTTGCATTTGACACTTTTTCCATTAACTGAAAATTGGACACCACAAGAAAACCATTCTGAGATAACAAAAAATGAGAGAGGATATTGTAGAGGGGCCCAACACAATCCCATAGGATTATACGAGAAGTTTCTAAGTGTTGCGGTATTCGAGTAACAACATGTTGAAGTTTGTAGCCATTTTGCGCTTTGGACCCTTAAGGGATTGATCTAGTTGAACGTAGCTTAGAGTGATTCTGCATGTTTGAGTGTGAAAGAGGACCATGCCTAACATAAATATACCTATTCAGATGCGTTGGAATAATTTTTTTGGTCACACAAGTTGCAAAACGAGAGATGCACCACTTTGCAACTTTCCACTACTTGCATTTGACACTTTTTTCATCAACTAAAAACTAGACACCATAGGAAAACCACTCCAAGATAACAAAAAATAAGAGAGGTTATTACATAGGGATTCGACATGATGCCATAAAATTATATGAGAAGTTTCTAAGTGTCATGATATCTGAGTAACAACATGCTGAAATTTGTAGCCATTTTGCACTTTGGACCCTTAAGGGATCGATCTGGTTGAACGTAGCTCAGAGCAATTTCGCATGTTTTGGTGCAAAAGAGGACCATGCATAGTGTATACATACCTATTTGGATGCATTAGAATAGTTTTTTTGGTCACATGAGTTGTAGAACAAAAGTTACACCACTTTACAACTTTCCACTGCTTGCATTTGACACTTTTTTCATCAACTGAAAATTGGACACCATATGAAAACCACTCCAAGATAACAAAAACTAAGAGAGGTTATTGTAGAGGGGCCTAACATAATCCCATCAGATTAGACGATAATTTCGTAAGAATCACGGTATATGAGTAACAACATGTTGATGTTTGCAGCCATTTTGCACTTTGGACCCTTAAGGGATCAATCTAGTTAAATGTAGCTTGGAGCGATTCCGCATGTTTGGGTGTGAAAAAAGACCATTCCTAGTGTAAGAATACCTATTCAGATACGTTGGAATAGATCGTTTGGTCACACGAGTTGCAGAATGAAAGTTACACCACTTTGCAACTTTCCACTACTTGCATTTGACACTCTTTCCATCAACTAAAAATTGGACACCATAGGAAAACCACTCCTAGATAACAAAAATTGAGAGAGGTTATTGCATAGGGGCCCAACATGATCCCATAGGATAAAACTATAAGTTTCTAAGCATAACGGTATCCAAGTAACAACATGATGAAGTTTGTAGTAATTTTGCACTTTGGACACTTAAGGGATCCATCTAGTTGAACGTAGCTCAGAGTGATTCCGCATGTTTGGGTGCAAAAAAAGACCATTCATAGCGTAAACATACATATTTGGATGCATTGGAATAGATTTTTTGGTCACACGAGTTGTAGAACAAAATTTGAACCACTTTGCAACTTTCCACTGCTTGCATTTGACACTTTTTCCATCAACTAAAAATTGGACACCATTGGAAAACCACTCTGAAATGACAAAAATTGAGAGAGGTTATTGTAGACGGCCCCAACTTGATCCCATAGGTTCAAACAAAGATTTTTTAAAGTGCCATGGTATCCGAGTAATACCCCATCAAAGATTGCTACCATTTTGCATTTTGGGATTTGATGTTTCATTGAATTGTACGGTTCCATACAGGGTGATTGTACTCTATTTTTTATGGAATTCGGTGGGCAGCGAACTTAACTCCGTTTTAGTTTTGGTTTGGTTGGATTTCAATTGATTTTTTTCATTTTAGAAGCCAATTACTGAGGGTCGGTTTGTATACCCTGTTTTAAGGGTTTTGAGTGCATTAAAATGTCATATTAAGCCTTTCAAATGGTGCAATTTTGAGTGGAAAATGGTGGTTGACTACTAGGGTTTGAAGACCCTTTTACTTGAGACCCATCTTTTGTAGCATATGCCACTATTTTATACTTCCCAAACTCTACTAGTTTTTGTCCCACCTCATCTATGCTTTCAATATGTTGACATACTAGCATTCGTTGCGAGCCATTGCAACGCTCACATGAACCATCCAAGCATGTTGTCTTGTAGAATATTTGGCCATCCTATATTTCATATAAAAAAAATTATAAGAACTCTCGTGAATATTTTGGTGGGGCTTCTATGCCATAATCCTGCAAACATCATTAGTATTCAAATCTAAACATATAGAACGATAAACATCATAATGGTTAGAGAATTCAATATGTAGTCTACAACAACAAGTAGTGCGTGTGTGATTTATCTTGACATAAAAATGTTTAAGCATTTCAAAAGATATCTGAGAAATACTAATTTGAGGATAATCATTTTGAAATTTACAAAAAAATTGGGTTTGAGTTGTATCCAAAAAATGTTTTAGATGTGGCTCACGGTTCCGACTACCGATTCTCCTTCTTACGACATCCCTTTGATTTAGAGATGGCCTTGTATTATTCTTCCAATACTCTTCAATTAGTGTTCTCAATGCTT
>VDFB02154450.1:0-16756 GCA_007258455.2 Sequoia sempervirens | reverse complement strand
CCTTGAAACATCAAGATTAAACTCAATATTAGCAAAAATAGGAAACATATTGCAGATATGAGAAGGGTAGAATGTGTTTACCAGTCACCAAGAGGAAGTTTCTAAAGGTTGGCTGGGACTCATTCGTCTATGGGAAAATGGGTCTTTGCTCGGGTTTTTTCTGCAAATTTCAGGAGCCTCTAACATAGATTTGTAGCTTTTGATTTGTCTAGGTTTTAGTGTCAGAAAGTTGGAAATCAGATCTATAGAGTAAATTTCATGATTTGAAAATAACTTTGACAACCTTTGCAATTTTGACAACTTTTCAATCTTGCACTTCAAAAGGTATTTAATCCTTCTTCAACCTAAATTTGTAATCACACACATAGAGAGAAAAATGTATGTTTTTGGGTGGATGGGGGTTTTCCTTGGTCAAACCCCGTTTTGGTAATCAAACCTTGAAATGAAATAAAACATGAAAGAGGGAATGAATAATGAACAAAGCTATGTTACCACTCAAAAAAACCTTGTATGAAACCTTGACAATGGAGATCTTAGGAAGGTCTGTAACTTGCATGAAATGGATAAATTGGATGTGGATCTTGACACTTGAATAATGCTTTGAATGCTTGAACTTGATCTTGAAACCTACATCACAATGTTAGCTCTAAAACACACATGATGCAAGAAGAATTTGACATGATGAATAGATCTTAAATGCTGCAATAAATATCTATTATACTTGCTCTTGAATGCTCTTGATCATCAAATTTAGCTCTAGGAATGCTTTCATAAAAAATATAGTTCCTTAGATGTTGAAATGATGAAATAACCTTGTATTGATAGGTATGTAGATCCTTAATTTCCTGAAATCCAAATATCATAAGCTGACACTAAATTATAGATTTGAAAATGTTAAAATACCACCAAAAACATAATTTAAATTTAGGTCCAAAGGTCCCTATTCCTAGAACACACATTGCTCAAGGTAAAGTGTTATGTTTAGGAATTAATTATTGTTGGGTTTACCCTTCAAAAAATGTAATTTATTAGGCTTGTAAATGAATAAAAAGGGCTTATTAAGGAATAATTATGCTCAATTTAATTATGAGGGCCCAAATAAGTGTGAAAATATAAATTGGTACATTTATCAATACTAAATCAATGAATTATTAAATCCATTTTAATTAGGAGGGCCTAAACAAGTGAGAAAATGTAAAGGGATACATTTTTCTACATTACATTTAGCCCTCACTTTAGTGAGAGGATGACCTTGCATCAAACTCACATTGAAGTAGACAATCAAGTGAGGTGTAATTGTACAATCATTGTAAAGATAAGATGATTAATATCAAGGAAGGTGATCAAGCCTCCAAGATCTAAGATCTCATGGAAAAACTAACAAAGGCACAAATAGAAACATGCCTAATATGTTAAACATATATATGCAACAATGAAAAGATACCCAATCATACAATGTCAAAGACTAAAAGGAAGAAAGAAAAAGAGAAAAAGGGGTGGATCGAGCCTTGAATGTTCAACACGATGTGGATCATGCTTTAGCTATTTGTCCAAAAATGTTTGCAAGTGGAATTTGCTGTCCACTATGCAAACAACAATACACACTTACATGGGCTAGTGAAATCCATTGTCCACTAGGTTAGCCCTCAAGGGTGGAAAATGAGATAATATTATTAGGCTCCCATACCATACCAAAGTAATACGTCTAGTAATTTTAATAAGTGGAGTCACCAAAAAAGTAACCCTTCTACTTTTTTTGACTTGCTTGGGCCCTCCTTGTGATTTTGGCTTAATGTTGCCTTGATTTAGTTTTGTAATGTGGATAACAGATTCACATTAGTTCTTGGGCCCTTGTGAACTAATGGAATTTAATGGTGCTTTGCAAAGGTGTTGTGAAGTGTTGTAACACACTTTCACACTTTTCTAGGGTTTTATCAAATAAGCTAAGTATTTTAATCATAATAAACTTTAATCTTGCCTTATTTGGAGTGTTGTAAAGTGTTGTAACACACTTTCACATTCCTCTAGGCTTGTCATTAATATTTGGGATTCCTTATGCTTTAATTGGCCCTATTTTGCATTGACAAGCCTCATTTATTACATCTTTTTTAGGATAATCCTGAAACCAATTAGTAACCAATCATAATTAAAGTGTTCCTAGCTTATGTGGCCTAGATTTAGTGTCTAGGACTCATTCGCACCTTTTGTCGAATGAGTCCCACCTAGGTCTTTTTGGCCCTGATGCAGGTTTTACACATTTCTAAGCATTTTTCATATTTGGTCCCATAAATTATGTGTGATGGGACTCATTCGCCACCTTGGGAAAATGAGTCCCATGTGACCAAAATTCAAATTTTAAATCAAATTTTTGATAGGATTTTATTCTCCTAGATTTGATGTCGGCTTGTAGTATTGTAATTTCGGAAATTCTTTCATAATTGAGTATAAATACAAGGTTCTTTCACTCATATTCAACACCTAGCAAACTTTACAAGTATTCAAGAGTTCACAAGAGAATTTGAGCATTCACAAGATCATTCAAGGCATTTCAAGGGTAGATTATCAAGTGTTCAAGAGCATTCTTCAAGCATCAGTCATCATGTCAAAGATTGCATTCTTCATGTTTGTTATTGTGCTAACATTTGTGATATAGAGTTCATGATCCAAGCAAGTGTTTCAAGCAAGATCCATCTCCTACAAGATAGAGTGAAGAACCACATCCATTGCAACCATTTCAAGCATAATTGCAGCACTTAATTGCAAGGGTTTGGTGTGTTACAACATTATCTTTTTTTCATTCATCATTCTCTTTCCATATTTGCTTTCATTTAAAGGTTTAATTACTAACAAGGGGTTTGACCAAGGAAAACCCCTATTCACTAACCCCCAAAACATTTTTATGTCTTCTTGTGTGTGATTTGTAGGGCTAGGTTGCATATTTTCCAAGAAAAAAAGTTGGAGAAAGGTTTTCAAGTCCTCAAAATCTCTAAAGTTGTCATCAAGCCTTGGAGAAGCTTAAAGAAGGTCTACATGTGGCATTTTGTAATTTCAAATCCATAAACTAGTCAAAAAGAGCAAAGCAGACCGAGAGGCACAAAATCTAGTTCAAAATTTCTAAAAAAGCAAAAGTGGACTGATTCACCACTATTGGCGAATGAGTCCCACTATATGGGCCTGATCAAGATTTTTATAGATTTGGATACCCTTTTGGATGAAACCTGTTCTTGCACATTTTCCCAAAAACTAGATTGATTCGCCCCGCTTGGTGAATGAGTCCTAGTCAACATCAACAACATATTTTTTAGTGATCAAGACCTCCATTCTGTCTTCTTTAGTCTTCTAGGTGCACACTTTTAGTTTCATAGCTTTCTATTACATTTTGTTCACTTTTGTAGGTCATTTAGAGTTAGTTTGCATATCATATTGTGTTTTACAATTCATTATCTTTTCCAAGTTTACACTTGGTGGTGAACCGCACATTAGCTATCATTAAATGTCTAGGATAGCCCTATTGCAAGGTTTCAATCTCCTTTGCATTGAGATCTCTAGGGTTACCCTTGAGTGAAGCCTCTTTGAAAGTGGGTGTGAATACATCATCTCATTCCTACATTTTCTTTAGTTCCAATACGGCACCGCACAATATGAACTTTGAGCTTCATAAGGTTTAGCAAACTACATAATGCTAAACATAGTTTATGAATAAACAAGGCTCCATAGGAAAGCAAAGTGTGTTATGCTTGGTGGCCATGAAAAAGGGTTGTAACTTTAAGCTTCACAAGGTTAGCAAGCTATGTTATGCTAAACACTTATGGACAAAATGAAAATAGGATAAGACATTTTCAAATGGGTTTTTCTTAGTTCATGTAAGGTCTCCTCTTAGGGAACATCATGCCTAATGTCTCCAAGAGAGGACAAGTCTAGGATAAAAGATTCGTAACTTAGGGAATGCAATGCGTAGCATCACCACTAAGAGGAAAGTTGTATTCTAAGAAAGGTCATACTCTTGGAGGGAATCAAACCCAATAACACCACCAAGAAGAAGACACATCAGGAGAAGTAAGAATACCACACAATGAAACATAAGATATAGTCCAATATCTCCAAAAATGATAATGCCAGTGTATGCCCCCACTTTAAAGAAATTTCTACCACCCTGCTAGGTGAGAAATTACTCTAAAGTAGAAAATGATAAATGTTGAACAAGGCATGAGAGATTTTTTAGAAAGCCCTTATTCAAGCATATGTTTCCAAATGAAGCTATGTCATGAAAAAGGAAGGGGTTTCCCCCAAAATGAAATCCCAAAATCACACATAAGGGATCCATAGACTCAAGGTCAGCGTATGTCTTTGCTAAAATGATATTATAGAGGTTGCAATTACCATCATTCCCCAAATAACTCATGGAACAAGAATAATGACACATAGAGAGTGAAAACAAAGAAAAGATTTTGGGTCAACATGGAAGAGACCTAAATGCCTTGACACCTTAAGACATCCCTGAAAGGAAAACATAAGAAAAAAAAAAAGATAAAGGTTTATAGCATATCAAAGAATGAAGGTACAAATAGAGGAATGAACATGAAGACACACCAAATAGAATAGTATGGGGGATCACATTATGCACATGCAATCACATAAAGAACATGAAAATAAAATAAAGACTAGCCAAGTAAGGCACATATGAGTCAAACTATAGCAGGTTGTCTACATGCCAATCTTGTTCATCATATGCAAAAGGAAAACAACTGACCAAAGGGACAATGCCAACTACCAAACTAGGACAAGGATGTCTAACTCCTTGTCCCCACTAAGTGCAGGACAAGGATGAGCCAAGATATATGATCAAAATGAGCTCCTTGCAATATAGAAAATGATTTGCAATAAATGTAAAAATGGAACAACCCAACTAGATTTAATTCACAATTAAGGAAATATTGACATCATGAATATCAAATTTGTGAGACAAATCCCATAGCTAAATCCATTTAGGGTATGTACAGGATCATGATGGGCCAAAAAGTGGTGATATGATGGGTATGTGGCTGACGACTTTTTTTTACCCAAAATTGATCAAACTTAAAAGGGTCTTAGCGAGATTCTTTCCACCAATATAAATTATGCTTTACTTTGAATTTAATAAATAATTATTATTCATTTTCCATTTGAATTATGACTCAAGTCTTGATTGATAGGCTAATTGAAAAACATCTAAAGCTTTCAAATGGTATCACATTTTTTGATTCCAAAACACGTGTCACATTCTATGTCTTGTATACTATAGGATTAAAAAGCATCTCATGAAGTTTTGACCAAGTTAAGGTGGTCAAACATAATGAAGTTTTTTATATTTTTCAAAAGTTGTAATAAAAAATTCATAATTAATTATTTACTTAGAAAAAAATTACAAAAAAATATGCATCACATTGGGACATGAGTCCTCTACTTATATCTAAAAATATTATAAAAAAATATTATCATTTTATTATGGCTAGGTGGCCGACAAACACCTACTTATTTTTTCCCTCGAATTTAAGTACCATCAAGATTGGAATTTCAAATTTTTACCAAATAGATTTTTTTGTTTTAAATAAACCTAGTAGTTTAAAACTACATTTTAAAACATGGATAACTTATTCAAATTTTTATGTCAATTTTTCTAACTCTGATTTTTCTGAATTTCATCACCACTTAAGGGCCTATTTTTTCCATGATGATCTTGCACATACCCTTTAGAAATTTTATGTTATAAATAACAAATAAATCTTAAATATAAATATATTCTCTTCCATATGTCAATAGTTACATGCATATTTGACTAGGCATTCAACACCTCATATTCAATCTCAATTTACATAGTTCTTTTACAATACATCATTTATTATTTTACATCAATGATACAATACATGATAGAATTCTAATATGATTCCTTCATGAAAAATCACCTCCACTAGTGGACGAGAATGTGATTGAGGTGCTTTTCTACCCAACCAAGAAGCAAACTTCCCCATAATTCTTTAGTTAGTCGAAGAATACCTGACCCTACACAAAACACTTAGCAAGAGATACAATTTGCAAGGTGGAATTTGTGCATGCCTAACTACATGTATTTCTATCTACCTTGTTAGAATATGTAGGTTCCATGTTAGGTAAATCAATACAATAGAGAGAGGATAAATAACACAGTCTGTTCCATATACAAATAGATAAAAGTGATAGCAAAGCATGTCCAAGCTCATGCTGTATGAAATACATCTCTAGTTAGATTTGGAAAAGAAAATATACTTTCTCTAACACCCATTCTCAAAAGAAAAGCTTATCATATCAAGAGGTATACCTTCCTTTAGACCATCCATTATCAACATTCTAGTGTGCTATAGTCTACCAAGAATTCTTGTATCATTCCATTTTAACAAAATCAAACAATATTCATTCACAATTGGTATAATCTTTGATATATTATCATATGTATTTGCAATTCAATACTATTCCAAATTTACAGTTTGGTTCCATTTGCAAACATCTTTAACTTAATAAGTAAAATAATTGAGATGAATTAGAAGGTATACCTCATGTATGTACACATGCATAAAGGGATATTTATGCATGTGCACATATATGCCAAGAAATGAACAGATTTTGAATAATACGTATACATTTTGAAGAATTAAATAAAGTTTCCCTATCATATTGGTTTAATTAATATTTATTAAAAGAACATGTTTTTAATTAGATATAATTATCATCAATTTCTAGTATAGACACAAATGTAAACATCTATTTCATAGTAACTTATCTTTCAATAAGAACTCATACAGTTTAAATGAAATCTAATAGAAATACTTCTATCAATAAGACAATGTTAACGAATATTTTATACCTTCACTCCTTTCAACATAAAAGTCCATGCTTATTTCCTTTTAAACATTTATCCATTCAATTTTGTGAATATTGAAAATGAAATTTATACACTGTTCATCAATGAGCCATCCCTCAATGGTATTGATACATAGGTTATCATCCATTTTTAACATGGTATCGATTCCTTTCGGGTTTATAACAGTAGCCGATATCTATCAGGCCACAGGTTCATCCCATAATAATCTAGATCCATAAATACATAAAGAAAACAACATAACAAAACTAGGGATTTGAATTGGTTGCTAACATGATATCAATAGTGATTAGATGTGTATCTAAAATAATGCATATATATACACATATATACACAGATATACACATATATACACATATATAAACATATATATACATATACATACATAAATATATAGATACATATACATACATATATATATACCCATGTTCATCATTCCATGTTATCAACTTCCGTGACTTGAGAAGCCTATTGTGGGTATCACAAAGATAAGATATATTGACTAGTATGGATATTACCACCCCTTACTAATAGTATTTGGTGGAATTCTCATAGATAAATCAAAAGTGATTTAACATCGCTCGACCCTTGCAAGATACAAGACATGCATTGCCACCTTAACTCATCATTAGGTGGGTCTCAATATATTGTTCTTGGAACATTCATATGAATATAAAACATTAAGATCAATTTGGCTAGTCACCTACAGGTTCTGGTAATCATACAGGCTGATAACAATGTAACAAGGAAATATTCAATGGTCAGCCATATGGCCTCTACCATGTGGATATATAACATTCAAACGGGTATAATACTTGCATTGGGAATGAAGCCCACTTCCCTTCACAGGGGTTTAATAAGTTTTATAGAGTCATCAAGTGACTCAACCCAAAAAAAGAGCATCACATAAATTGATAGAAAGGCAACAATATAACCCAAATATCAAATGCGCAAAAAGGCATACATAATACAATTTGTTTCTATCTTTTACAAGATACGAAACTCATTCAAAATAAAAGAGAGGAAACTAAATGGAAAAAAATTTCAAATGCCTCATACATAGCTTTCTCACTAATTTCTCCTTCAGTTTCCCCATTGTTCTTCTCTGCCTTCCTCTTCCTTTTCCTCCTTTTGCTATATTTTTGACTTTTTCATTACCACGATGGATTACTTGCTAATTTGGGAAGATTGTGGTCTTAATTTCACTATCACCTTTTTATTATTTTTTCTGCCCACTCTCTCCATTCTGAGTGTTAACGGAAGCTTTTTTCCATGTGTGGGGGTTGGCCTCTATCCTTTTTGGTGGGAGTTACAAATTTTCAAATCCCACGATTTCATTATTCTTATCAATAATCAAATTTAAGTCGAGAAAATAATTCATATATTCATATATGGGTATATGTATATGTATACACATATACATATATCTTAGTATATATATATATATTTACATTCATATATTTTCACATACACATTCAACTTGTCTCCATGAATTCATACACATACACTAAAAAATGTAATAGTTTTTCATATAATGATTGTGTTTGATGAATTGAATTTCTTATTCAATTTTCATTGAATAAAATGTTGAAACAACCATGGTATGTTGAGAATATACCAATTGTTTCTGTTTCACTAATTTATAATTCTCATACCAAGTATAATGAAATTCATCAACTCTTTAATAATTTTCAAATGTCATGATACTACAATGGTGTGTGAGATTTCAAATTCCATTCTTGCTTACCGTGGTCATCCAACTAAGTGTGCCTACCTCAATCTAATTCTCATCCTTCAACCTATTTCTTACGCAAACATTCTTACACTTGTCCACTTATCAGTAACCTTTAATTGATAATTTCACGAAATAATTTCTTAATCACAAAATTGCATAATATTCATTTTCAATTTTGTCATTGAATTTTTATCAAATCCCATAAATAAAATGATAGTTTCTATTTTCAAAATATTTCAATTTTCCTCAATATTTAAAATGTAGTAATGAAATCAAGATATGAAATCCTTCCCCACTATAAAGGGACATCGTCCTAATGTCTAAATCAACAAAATTGTTTCATATATTTATCAATCATATTGTTTTCAAACCAAAACATCATCATAGCATATTAATCCAAAACATTAGACAACAATATAAGATATTCATAAGTAGTCTATCTAAGAAAGAAAATGAGGGAAAGAGCGTTCTATCTCCTCTACATCTTCCCAAGTAGCATTTTCCTCATGATACTAGTCCCATTAGACCTTATACTGAACACTATCTCTATTTCACAACTTGAAATTGTGTCTATCCAAAATTCTAGTGGGCTCCAATAGCACCACTCCTAGATCCTCCACCTGTAAATAATTCTAATCAAGTATGTGAGACACATCTGGGTGGTATGGTTTTAACAAAGAAACATGAAACACATGATGGAGTCAAGCTAGAGTAGGGGTAGAGAAAGTTTGTATGCAACTGGGTTGATTACTTCCAACACATCAAATGGGCACATGTATCTCAGAGCTAGCTTTGATCATTTCTCAAAGGTAATTGAGCTCTTATATAGATTAACTCTCAAAAAGACCTTGTATTTGACTACAAATTATCTAAAGGTTTTGAAACTGTTAGCATAGCTCTTTTTCCTATCTTTTGCCTCTTTCAGTCTACTCTTAATAAGTCTCATTTTCTCTTCCATTTCCTTTATCATCTTAGGACCCACTATGATCCTATCTTCGAACCTGTCCCAATTTATGGAATTATGACACTTGCACCCATACATAGCTTTGAAAGGTGCCATACCTAAGGATGCATGGTGGGTATGTGCAAGATCATGATGGGCCAAAAAGTGGTGATATGATGGGCATGTGTAGGGTATGTGGCTAATGACTTTTTTTTACCCAAAATTAATGAAATGAAAATGGTTTTTAAAGGAGATTCTTAGCTTTCCACCAATATAAATTATGCTTTACTTTGAATTTAATAAATAATTTTATTCATTTTCTATTTGAATTAACTAAAGTCTGATTAATAGGTTGATTGAAAAACATCTATAGCTTTCAAATGGTATCACATTTTTGAATCCAAAACATATGTCACATTCTATGCTTCACATAATATAAGGTTAAAAAAGAAAAAATGAATTTCATGAAGTTTTGACCAAGTTAAGGTGGTCGCATATGATTTTTTATATTTTTAAAAGTTGTAATAAAAAATCATAATTAATTCATTTACTTGGAAAAAAAAATTACAAAAATATGCATCCATTGGGACATGAGTCCTCTACTTATATCTAAATTATTATCATTTTATTATAGTTAGGTGGTTAGACGATTACCTACTTATTTTTCCCCAAATTTAAGTACATACAGATTGAAATTTCAAATTTTCACCAATTATATTCTTTTTAATAAACCAAGTAGTTTAGAAACTACATTCAATTTTCTATAGATTCTATTCTTACATATATTTGAAATAATATAGATAACTTATTCAAATTTTTACGTCAAGTTTCCTAACTCTAATTTTTTGAATTTTTCGCCACTTAAGGGTTTATTTTTTCCATGATGATCCTACACATACCCTGGTGAGAGTTGTTATAATAAAATTATACTAGTGGTAGATACTCTTCCCACTTATACTATTGATCCATATATTACATCTGAAGGAGATCTTCTACAATTTGATTCTCTCTTAGTTTGACCATTGGTTGAAGGATGGTAGGATAAACTAAAGTTCAACTTTGTCCCTAATGTTGCATTCAAGGTGGTCTTGAATCTTGATGTCATCTATGTATCTCTATTTGATATAATAGTCTCTGGCACTCCATGTAAGTGAAAGATCTCTTGGAAAAATTTCTTGGCCAAGGTCAACGATCCATCCTTGAGGTTCCCTAGGATAAAATGTGTCGACCGCCTTAGTCAACTTATCGACTACCACTAGAATGACATCATGCCTATTCTTGCTTAAAGGTAACCCCTACACAAAGTCCATACTGATCACTTTCCATTTATACTTAGGTATATCATGGGGATAAAGGAGCCCTACTAGATGCACGTGCTCAACCTTAACTCATTGACACTCCAAGAATTTGGCTATTTTGCTACATTCTCCTATTTTTTGCCACAAAGTACAAGGTGTGTGTGTGAAATATTGTATCAATCATAAATGAATTCAAACACATATCAATAAGATATTATATCAAAGAAACAAAGAAAAAACAAAATAAACAAACCTAATAGCAGCCTTTCCCTCGAATCGCCTTTTATTTCTCTCTATCTCCAGCGTTTTGTTGTTTCCAATGGCTCTCAAATCAGTAGATCAAGCTCAACAAAATGGACAACTGAAGAATGAGATATAAATGAAATGCATGCTATACTAAGATGCAAGATTTTGAAGGGTGATTATTGAAGGAATGTTGGTTGTTCAATTCTGCAGCATAATCCATAAACAAAAGAGCATAGATGAAGATGGATGGAAGATTGAAGATTGATTTTTGACAGAGTGAAGATACTAGATGAAGATTCGATCCAAATGGCTTGTGAAACCTTGGTTAGATTTATATAGATTTTCATGGCAAAAAGCTTAGCTGGTTAATCAATCCAAGAGATTCAAATTTAGTAAAATGAATGGTAAGAGATTTTCAAAGTTTGACAAAGAGATAGAAGGTTTCCTTCTTCAATTTTCTATCAGATCCTAAGGAAGGTTGCCATTTGAAGAATGAGTTGAATGACTTCACAATTAAATAAATTAATTTATTTAATTATATGTGAAGATGAGATTAGAAGTTCGCATAATTAAATAAGTAATATTTAATTATGTGTGAGAGATGATTTTAGAAGGTAAATATTTAATTATTCGTGGAGTGAGAAATGGTATTAAATTAAATATTTATAATATTTAATTTAACTATGAGATGAAGGGAGTGTTTGGAGGAATATTATCTTATTCGAATTCAAATATTCAAATTTAGAATAACATGATAATCAATATAAATAAATTATAAAATTTATTTAATTTAATTAAGAGGAATATAGGAGATGACAATAATTAAATAAAGTTATTTATTTAATTAAGGTAGAAAAATTATAAGAATGAACAATATAAATAAATAATTAAATTTATTTATATGTAGATGACTTTAGGAGATTAATTAAATAATTTATATTTAATTAATTAACAAGCTTGATTAATCATGACCATTTTTAGACGTATACATTTTGCCCCTCTTTGAGATGATGTTCAATATGATGAGATTTTTTGTCGAGTAACATCATTTCAAAGAAGTTAAGGTATGGATAGAGGAGAATGGATAATGATATAAAGATAGGATGATGGAATGATGATGCCCCCTTGAGAGGATAGGTAGGTTGAACAAACACCTAGTAGGCTCTCGAAATGAAATGATAAAGGAAGGGATAAGATGAATAATGCAAGATAGAAAGTGGATGAAGGAGAGGAATGCTACATTATGTTGCAATGAAGGTGGGCAACCATGATGTTTGATGTAGCACTAGAAATTATGCACCAAGATATAAGGACCAAGGTGATGATGTGTTCATGCCCCAACAGAATACAACCTTTGTCCGGATTTATATATGAGACTTAGGATTAAAGTCCTAATGCACAAAAAGGTATGATATGACCTTTAGATGCAAAGGATAGTGCAAAAGTTACTCCAACATACACAAGATATGAATATTAGCTAGAACGATATGGATTTGAAACAAATGCAAGATAAAATGATAACACACACAAGCAAGCAAGCAAGCATGCACAAATGATACAAAAACATACAAGGTAGTGCCCCTGTCAAGCTGTAAACAGTTGATTGATTGATTGATGATGATGATGATAGTGTTGTAATTTTGGGGAGTGACATGTCCCTAGAGCAACACAAGGATGATGATAATTGATTGATTGGTTGATTTGGTTTACGACAAGATTAGGACCAAGACCAACGGATGTGATTGGATAATTTGACAAGATTGATTGAATTGATTTGTATGGATTAAGAATTGACTTGCATTTGGATTATTGCTTGGATTGATTCGATTGAGTTGATTGGATGAAATGGTTTTGGTGAAGATGATTGATTTGGTTGAATAGTTGGATGATTGGATTGAGGTGAGAGATTGAATCGATGAAATTGGAAGAAGTAAATAGATAGATTGATTTTATTGCTTGAATTTTTGTTGATATTTTGAATGTTTTGATGTTTTGATTTTGAAATGTTTTGATGTTTTTTTTTTTTTTTGATTTTGAAATATTTCAAAAGTCAAAGGATGAAAATTAGCAGCTTTTGTGCTAGATACCTACCATGTCCAAGTCTAGGTGCAAGAAGATAGATGGGATTGATGGATGAAAGGGTGGGTGATGGGATAAAGGCGCATGATATATAGATGGATGGAAAGGATAGGTCATAGTGAATGGAATGGATGTATGCATCATAAGAGAGGAAGGATGTGATTTCCAAAGACTATGTCGCATAGGAATAACATGCCCCATTCTAGGTACAATACTTAGGATTTTTCATGACAAAGCTTATGACAATAGGATAATGATAGGCTTGTTTGGAAGGATGAGGTATATCAAGAGATACCCAAGACATGTTTCAACATTTTGCCCCTATATCTTCATCAAGATCAAAAGAAGAAGGGTGGATGAATGGACTCGATATGATAGGTATGTATGAATAGACTCAATATGATGGCTAAAGATGGCAGGTAGGATGGAAATGATATGATATGAAAATGATAGGTTGGACAGATAAGACATTGTGCCCCCAAGTGTAAGTGACATAGAAGATCAACCTACACATGATGCCTATTTGCTAGGTTTTCATCATGGTACTTATCCAAGGCGCTTGTTTACCAGGTTTTCACCATTGGATCTAAGGGATTTCTTTATTTTTATTTATTTATTTTTGACTTTTGGATAGAGAAGGGGAATATGGATTGGAGGGACTCAAGTGTCTAGTTGCATGAAATTTGGTAGTCCCACTAGATATGGATGTCATTGCATGGACCATGTCAAGTGTCATTATGCTCATAGATGTTGGTAAGGGATGACATGAAAGGGATGGATTAGGTAGATGGAAAATTATGAAAGGCTTATGCAAGAATGAATTGGGAATAGTGGATGATGATGCGGATTGAATAGGCCTTGTGCAAAAGGATGGATGAAAGGTTTATGCAAAAGCATGGACCATAGGAAGGTGATTGGGAAGATATGTAGGATAGTAGTTGAAGGATGGGGAGGTGGAGGTATGTGGGATTGTTGTGAAATGGAAGGGAACCATGACCAATGGTTGCACACATTGTGATAAACATTGAAGCTTTTGATGTGGATGAGTGTAGGAAGCAATGGAGATGTTTGCTTAGGAGGTGGTGGATGAAGTGTTTTAGGTACCCACATAGACTTAGTATTTCTATGATTTTTATTTTTCTTGTGGGTTTTAGGAATTTGAGATTTTTGAATAGAATGTGCATTTTGGATGGAAGGGGATGGTTGGGATTTTTGTGATGTATATGCCTCATTTGACTTGCTTTCTTTTTGCTTAGGTACCCAAACCAATTTAGTTTGGGCCTTTACTTTTGGAGGTATGGGCTTATATAACTTTTTGGATGTATTTTTCTTTGACTTTTTGTATTGATGTCCTAAGGCATGAGAACCCTTAGGATTTTTTACTTTATAGGTAAAGGCATTGAAATTCTTGCTTTTGAATCCCATGGGTATGGCGGAATGGGTGGAAGCTTCATGTTTATACAATGTGTGCATTTGTTGGTCATGATTAGGAATGTTAGGGTATTTATGGATGGAGGGATAAGGGGATTGGATGGTAGGGATATTAGGTGTTGAAAGTAATGGTGGTAAAGTTGATGGTGGGAAATTAGGAGTTGGAAGTAATGGTGGAAAAGTTGATGGAGGGATATTAGGAGTTGGAAGTAATGGTGGAAAAGTGGATGGTGGAAGGTGTATGGTCACATGCTTTTGACATTTGTAAGATGATGGAGGAGGGATGGCAACATATGTTTTAGGGATACGATAGGCTTCATGATGGAAAGTGGACTTAGGATGCATGGAGGATATACCAACATCTTTAGGTTTTTGTCCTTGGGGTGTATGTCCAAGGCCATAAGAGCGTGGAGGTACTTTGACATGGATGGGCTCCAAAATACCTTTTTTCATGAAGGTCTAGACCTTTACATTGGTGGTTCATGTTTTGGAGTGTGCAATGGACAATGGGACTAGGTGTAGGTGAAACATTAGACATGAGTTCTTTATTGGATGGAGAAGATAATGTTTTTTGTTGTTCTAAGAAGGAACATTCATGAATGAGGGTGGAAAGACCAATAGGATATGATGGAGGACTTGCAATGGGGTTGATAATGGGTGATGGGGGATCATTAGGATCTTGATTAGCATTGTGTTCACTTAGATCCAATGTATTTGTTTGATCTTCTATGTGTGCTTGGGAGGCATATGTCTCATCAAGGGAAGTGGATGTTTGTGCATCATGGATGGATGAGGTGGAAATATCTTGACCATGGAATGCATAAAGTTGGCTAAGAGGATCATCATGGTCTTCTTGATCATAAAAGGGGTCTTGACCAAAGATGGAAGATTGATCATGAATAGTATTTGGTATGTTATGAATGGAATCATTAGGAGGGCGTTGATCTTTATGTGGATGAGGGGGTAATGTTTCCACATGTTTAGGATTGTGCTCTTGAAATAACTAATGACTTATTTGAATGGAGGTGGAAGGGGATGACTCTTGAATTGGATCAAGTGGTTGTGGATGACATGGTTGGCTTGAAGTACTTGGCATGATGTTTGATGACTCTTTTGTATGTTCAAGAATATGAGTTGGATGACATGGCGATGTTTGATTCCTTGCTAGTAGCCCTTGGGTCACATCCTTTGTAGGTGTATGGGTGGAAGGTTGGCTTAGGGTTTTGATTTTGATTGGATGATGGTATGATAAAGTTATAGGGTGCATGTGCTAGATTGGTATTCCCCTTGTCAATGGTTGCATTAGAACATGAATAATTTTGACCTTGTTGCAAGGTAGAACTTAAAGTCACATGTGTTTGTCATGATGTGGCATTGACATGCAAAGAAGTGGATGGATTAGATTGGTATGAGGTGGAAGGGTGATAATGAATGGATAGGGGATGACATTGTGTTTGTTGAATTTGACAAGTGGCCATGAATTGATTGGCTTGAGCTAGGAGGTGTTGGATTTGAGGTGATTTAATTTGTTGAAAAATTTGGAAGAGGGTTTGAAGGATTTGTATGGTTTGGTGGTCTAGGGTTTGGGGTATTTGGTGAAGTGTTTGAAGGAGATTTTGAAGTTGGGATGCTAGGGCTTTATGTTCGAATGTGGGCATGGTGTCACACATGTGTGTAAGCTCTTGTGTATCGATTTGTTCCTCAAAGTATGCAACATAGTTCATGTCATCATTAGAAGTGGTAGGAGAAGCCCCTCAAAGTCTGATTCTATGTTCTAGTTTTGTTTCATGATTTGAACTAGAGAAAGAGACTCCTTGAATTATGACTTTAGGCTTAGGTTTTTTCTCATGATTTGGCCTAGAGGGATAGCCCCCTTGGATTATGATTTTGGGCTTATGATTACGATTGGGCTTGTTTATGATTATGACCATTTTGACAAGTAGTGACTAGGACTTTGTTGGTGATGGTGATGATGTGGAATGATTAGATTGGATGACTTTATTGATTAGGATGAAAGTGATAGGATATGAATGTGTTGGAAGAACGTGTAGAGTGACTTGTATTTATGTGTTTGGTGTCTAGCTTGATTTGGCAATATTTAAATGAATGATCACACATGTACACACATAAAT
>VDFB02154449.1:0-15603 GCA_007258455.2 Sequoia sempervirens | reverse complement strand
TGAGATGAGTGGTTATGAATGTAGCTATAAAAATAAAACTTCAAAAAATCAAAATAATTTTGGTGGTAGGAACTGTCACTTCCTGGCGACAGGAGCTACTTTCTTCTATTCAGGTGACAAAAACTATTAACTATAATAGAAATTGAATAGCTTTGAAAATAATCTACGATAAATAAACTACACAAATATTTGAATTTTAAATAATAGTTGTAAGTGGTGTAAAAGTATGAGTGAATAAATAGCAACACTTCTCAATGCAATAGTATTAGAGAATTTAAATGATAGATCAATCTAATTGAAAGAATAATATAATCTCTAATTTCGTTATGTCACTCTCTAACTCCAAGGATTTAATAGATCAGAGTGGCTCTCAGATTTTGTGCATTGTGACTATCAAAGTGACAACCTAGTGAATGAGAATTGTGAATCTCTATGATATGATATGATTGAAAGCTATATGATAAGCTAATATGCAATTGATATAAAAGCCATGATATTGCTAAGCTAAATGATTGCTAATATGTTGATTGCTAAAAAGATAAATTTCTCAAATGCTTCTAAATGTATTTATGCAGATTTTATTTGATCAAAGTGGGATCCATTTCTTGTAGCAAGAGGTTTCTTTTATAGATTTCCAAAAGGAAATTGTGATGTGGTAGCAAACAAGGGTTGAAATTCAATCTGGATAAATCAACAATGGAGAATGAATTTGTTGAAGATAATGGAGAGGATAAAGAATTCTTCCAAAAGACCAGGAAGAAAAAGAGAAAGAAAAGAACCAAGTCTCTCAAGAAAGTTCCAAATTGGTTTGGAAGGATAAAGCACAATTTAATTAAGTTGAAAGTTTCAATTTCGATTTAGCCAAAAGTTGTAGACATGTGCTCAATTGAAAATTGAGAATTATTCAATTTTGGAAGAAATTAGAATTATCCAATTTGGAGGAATATTATTATTAAATAAAGCAAACAAATGAAATTTGTT
Organism: Sequoia sempervirens; assembly: GCA_007258455.2. Classification (NCBI taxonomy): domain Eukaryota; kingdom Viridiplantae; phylum Streptophyta; class Pinopsida; order Cupressales; family Cupressaceae; genus Sequoia; species Sequoia sempervirens. The sequence continues at coordinate 14,622 of VDFB02154449.1, read as the reverse complement.
TATTTAATAAAGAGGATATGATAATTAAATCAAACTATTCTATTTTAGCTATTTCATCAAGATGGAAAATTGTCAGATACAAACAGATAAAGTATTAAATTTTCTACCTACTAAGATAGTGATTACTAGGTGAATGCATATAGTTTAGAATATTACTATATACAATATTTTATTTATTTATGCGTATTTACTAAAGATATTACTGTATTATTTTATTTACTAATGATTTATTCGCATTCATTTTTAGTAAGTATACACAGTTACGATATTTCAACAAAGCAGAATTGATTGTTACCAATATGATTTCAGCAATTAATAAATGAATCAATGCATTAACTAAATATCAAAGTTTCTTCAAAATTTAAAAGGAGATTGAATAAGGAATTAGCTATGTTCTATAGTTTAATCCTACTAATACAATACATAATTACACAACATACGAATTTTAACTAATTCAAATATAAAACAATCTCACCAAGTGTTCCGAGAGTGGGCCCTTCCTCTAGTTCGCAAGGTGAGCTGAAAGAAAATTTTTTCTATGTTGGACCAATTAGCAGAGTGAAGTTTTTATTTCTCAGAAGTAATACAAAAGGAAAAATCATCCTTTACAAATGTTTCTTACATTGCTTATATACATAGCTTGTGGCAATTACATATAAGAATAGATAGTTTGTTGTGGCCTATGGCCAACAAACTATAATGCAAAATTTCTCATAAAATAAATTAAAATGATTATGTTATACTAGCGAGTAAAAATAGAAGACAGGAATAACTGTGATTTTATCCAGCTAGCAAGCTTCTCATCCATCGTTAGATTCCATATACCAAATACCGCGGGCTACAATATGGTGGTGCTAAAGTGGCTGCAATGATGTGGTGATGTGAAAATATGTTGTTGCATAAATGACAATGGTGATGATGTAGATATCTTAGCATGGAGTTGTTAAAACATGAAATGAATTCATGCGTTGAAGAATTCATGCAGGAAGTTCCATGAAGAAAGAACCAAATAAAATCTTCCATTAAATAAAATATGCACAATCAACATCAAGAGGGAATTTGGTTACCATTTAAATTTGAGCTAGCCACAACAATAAGCACAAGTTTTTTTCTTGTGAGGAAAGCGATGGGAAGGTTCCCATGAAGAAGGCAACAGTAAGATTAGGAATTTCCTGTAATCTATATGCTGCAAGCTTGATTTTCCCTAGGCTTGAAATCATAATGCTTATTAGTAAAGAAAATCAATAATTAATTTTCATATTTTATCCAAAAACTATATTAAATACCACATATATATATATTTAATCATATGCAACGTAAAATGGTAAAATGGTATGATATAGAAAGGAAATGTAATGTTGGAATGGGTTTAGAGGTGCATGAAATAGGCTAGAATATGGCATAAAATGGGACATAATTGGCTCTCATCATTTCCCCTCTTATTTTTTCCCCCACCTAGGTGGGGTGAAAACAAGAAGGATGGAAGGATCATGTCCAATGATAAAATGGGTGAAAAATACCTATATATACCTGAGAGGGCCCACATAAGGGTTATTTTCACTATTCACAATGAGGAGTTTGCTGACTTTTGTGAGAGAAAAGCCTAAAAAATTCCTTGTTGACAAGATTATGTAGAGCCCAAGATCACATAGCATAGTATGGTCATATTCAAGGGAAGCAAGGTCGATGAGGTACGAAGAATCTGACCCTAACTTATTTTTATGGATTTTTTTACATTTTTCTATTTTGAGAGTAGTGTAGGCATCTAGTTAGTGTAGAGGTGTCTAGCTAGTGCACTATCATCTTGATGTCACATCGACAACCTCCAATTGCACTAGTGTTTGCTTTATGCACTGTCATTTGCATAGCGTTCACGGTGTTTGGCCTCAAATGCCAACACATCACACAAACATCTATGTGGCACACCTCTATCCTAGAGGCCAACTTAGAAAAAAATATGTAGAAGTTAGAATTTGTGATGTAAATGGATCTTATGTGAACTTTGTTTCTTTTGTAAGAGTGACCAGAGATGCGACAACACAAAGGTGGACATGTGTTGACTACACTATGGGATCAAACCACATATGCACCCATATGACGTGGACCACCTACAACATATGGGCTTGTGGTGGGCCTACACCCTACTAGATATTCTCTACCATCCCTTGATGTTCATGGAACTCATGGATCATTGGGATGCATCTACCTCCTTCTACCTATTGTGTATGCTAAAAACTGAAAAATTTGATTTAATCTATAAACCCAAATCAAAATTTCAACATAACATCAATGAAACCTTTCTTAAATGAAAGCACATGCAAAAATGTAAACTAAACTATGAAAACCAAAACATGAGCATTCAAAAGGAAAATTCACTCCATTGTTCTCCTATCATCAAGATCTTGATTTATGCATTTAGTGCTCTCAAATTTTCACAAGCACAAGTGCAACAAGAAGCTATGATGAATGGGAGAAAGGATTGTATGATCAAATTTCAATGTGCTTTTTGGTGATAAGAGAGGGTTTATATAGATTTCCTCACATGGTGAATTCAAGTTGCGGGAGAAATTTGGGATTAAAGAGTGCAATGGAGATTATCATAATTATTCCATATTCTTTAATCAAGTGCAATTGATTGAAATAAGAGAGATAAATAGGAGGATTTATGATAGGGCAGAAGTTTAGGAATTTGAATTAAAAGTGAACAATTTATGAATTAACGGATCAATGATTTAATGGATTTACATACTTAAATGATTTGATGAAAATGTAATGGATATTTTAATGATTAATGCAAATGGAGAAATATAAAATTGATAAATGATTGATTATGCAGATGGATAAATGCTTATGAATGAATAAATGATTATAATATGTTAATGATTTAAGAAAATTAATGAAAATAGAGGAAAGATATTAAATGGATTAATTAAATAGATAACAATATCCATCTAATTAATAGAAGAAAAAAAAAGGATGATTGTGAGGGTCAAAATTTTGCCCCTCTTTGATACAATGCAGCCTGTTGCATTGTTTCAAAGAAAAAGATATGCCCCAGTGTAAGGAAGAATGACGAGAATGTAGAGGTATACCCCCTCGAGAGGACATGCAAGTTCAAAGAACATGAGTGTTCTCTCGAAATGGATGAGAGTACTAGAAGATGAAGGACAAAAATGATAGAGGAAAATAGATAAGGATGATGAAGGAAAAATGAAATCATGAAGGAAATGGATGATAGTTCTAGAAATGATAGAAAAAAAGAGATATGAACGAAATGAAGGTGATGAAGCTTCTTGTGCTTTACAAAGTGTAATTCCCCACTAAGCAACCCCAAGGGAAACTTTTACAACTAACATTTATGGCACAATTTTTTATTTTTCTTATTTTTAAGTAACTAACATGCAACATGATATTAACATTGAACACTTGAAAAGAAGTTATATATGTACAACATATAACAAAGTCCCTTGGGGTTACATGACTATGGTACTTTTCGAATCAACATATATTACATCACATGAAAGACAAGCAACCACCAATAACCATATGATAATAACATGGACATGGTCAATACATTAATAACATGAAGATACAATGCTCAAGGTTTACCTCAATACAATGTTGCTTCCCAACATGAACAGGAAAAGTGCGATAGCATGGAATATACATATGATATGTGTGAGTACAAATCATGAAGACTGGTTCAACACTGAAATATCTTTGGAGTCTCTGCAACTGGCTTCAACTCTGCACAACTCGATCAACGGTTGGGGACCCAATGGGGTGCATAGCATGTTCCACCCGACCACATAGACCCTAAGGCCCAACCCCCGTGCTAGGAGATGACAAGAAGGACCCCCAATGAAACCATCAAATGAAACAAGGATTACAAGACCCTACAACAAGAACGACAATAACATAAGAAAACATCCAACACAAGAACATCTGACACAAGAAACAAGACAACAAGACAAGAGTATCAACAAACACATGACAACATCCACTTCCAAAGGTACAAGCACAACAAGAGGGGAACAACAAACATACAAGGTTGCTAAAGGGTGGAGTTTCATCACATAAGCTCGACATGGGTTACCCAATGCAGATCTTCATAGGTTATTGACTCCTCTACCTGGTTAAACCCTAGCAACCTCAACTGATCCTTAGCCCCCATTCTCACCTATGCAGAATTAGCATACCTTTCAAGAGGACAAGGCAGTTGATCTTCGCCATTCCAAGCCTTCCCACTCATCTCAAGCTTAAACGAGCACTTGAGCCATGTGAGTGAGGCTAACTTATCTAGATTAATGTGGGATACTACCCAAACCCCCTAATTAATTATTAAGTTATCCCTGATTAAGGAAACTCTCAATGAGTTACCTGTACGCCACTTTGTGTGTTGGCCCCCATTGAAAGCCACTCCCCCAACTAGCAACAAGAACTCACAATCACCAACTAGGTAATCCAACTTGCACAGACTAGCAAAGCCACATAAGTATGCATATAAAACGAGGCATGAACCACCTCACACAAGATCTCCAAAAATCATTTCCATAGTGCAAGGCTCAAACCCACATAAACACAATCCAAGTGTAAAGATCAACCAATCAAAATAGAAAAAACATAAAACCACCCACCTTCAGGTGAAACAACATAAAACTCAAATAAATACTTCAAGCTTGATATGGGTTACCCAAGGTGATCCTCCTAGATCGTCGGCCCCCATACCAACCCTTGCAAGTAGAAATCATATCCTCTCTAACCTCTAGAAGACTCTCAAAATTCTAACACATAATTTTTCCCCATCAAAGAAATGACAGCAATAACAAGATCATGAAGAACTATTTTCTATCCACCATTTAAGTACAAAATTGTGAATGGAAACATCACGATGAAATCTTCATACTCAACCAAAAGAAGAATAACATAGCCAACTCACTTACAAAGTCACCCACATAATCACCACAGGGAAATAATACGACATTACATAAATAAAGCGTACTTTTAAAGACCGCTCACACTAACTATGCAATCAAGAACAACTTCTATAAAAGATCATCTCTTCCACTAGAACAATAACAAAGTTCACTCTCACTTCGTGAACAACACATTACACAAGGTAACATTCAATTCAACAATACATCCAATGATATGAAAGAATGACTTAATTACTCAAATCCAACTCACTTGAATTTCCCATACATAAAGCAAACTACTTCATCTAAATAACTTTTCCATTTACTAATCTACTTAATTTAAACAAATATTTTCACAAATCTCACTACAAATAGCTCAACTTAGACTTTTAACATATGAATAATAACATGCAACTATAGGTATCTTTATACATATATATAAGAAATTCCATTTCAATAAACTGAACTAATTCTACTTGAAAGATGAGATGTTTTCAGATCCCCTTACTCTAACATTATAAAACAACTTTTATAGAGAAAGGTAGAGTTATTCTTGTAGTTTACTCACTCTTTAAAACTTACCTAGCATCATAAAATAACTTACATGTTCCTAAAGTTTCATTCGCTAAAATATCAAATATATATCTCATTTTTATTTACTCACTATCCTAGTCACTTAATCCAAACACTCAAACATTTATACATACACTAAGACCAATTCCAAGTCTTAACATATAATATTTCATAGATATCTAATTCAAATACCCATTTAATTTTACCAAGCTCTATACTCCAACTCTACTTATCCAATATACTCTACGGTACACATACACATATATAATTATATATATACATATGAACATATACCCAAAACATCATATATATATAGATATATATTTTTCTATATACATACATAAAGAAATGTATTCACCTTTAAATATAAGCAACTTCAATACTACAAAATTTGATCACAGCAACATTCTTATTTACCAACCATATATATATATATCTTTACGCATATCTATGTAATTTACAAACTACACAATACATTTAATTTCTATCGACATGAAAATAACTATATTCATTACCAACATAGATACAGAGACATCTACACTCGGGAGAAATGTACACAGATGTCATGCATGCAAATTGAATATAAACCACCATAACAAGCCATAGAAAATAAATATGGGGAAAGGACCCAGTAGTTGTGCACCCTAACCGTGCTTCTAATTATCCTCGTGGAAATTTCAAATCACTCCCAATTTTTTACAGCAGCTTACTTGGCAAGTCCCCTGCTTATAACTAAGGTTTCAAGGCCACATCATCAAATATGATGCCACATCAGCATGCTTTTTGTCAAGGTGTCCAAAAAGGCCCAAAAAAAAAGTGAGACCAATACTTGTGAATTCACAGCATGTTTTATTGAGCACTGATGTGGAATCACATGATTGGTTGCTTTTTAGATCAAAGGAATACATTTTGTTTAATTATGGGTAGTGATCATCAACACTAACAGCTTTAAAGTCACAACTATTGGTTCAATATTGATAAAAATATTGAGCATTATATAAACAACTACTATCACAACTATTGAAACATGCTCAAGTACTGGGTCCTCTCCCTATATCAATCAAAGAAACTTTCCATCGAACCACAGAAGCTCATATTGCAGCCGACACAAAAATAAGTAGATCAAAGCTTTCAAAGCCTCAAGAATCCATCTCAAAGGAAATAGGGGAATAGGAGGGGTGTGAAAAGTTTCGTTACAAGAGAAAATGTTCTAAGAGATGTGAGATTAATGATGATGCTAAATGAAATAATCTAAAAAAATAAACTTGCACTATAATACTTGCAACACAGGCGGTTGGCAGAGGGAAGCCAAGATTCACAACCGGGGCCTTAATCCTTTCTATGCAGGGATGCAGGCATTCTGCAAAAACTTCAAAGCATCCTAAAAGAATACTTCTATTTATCTGAACCCAATGACTTCGATTAGGCCGATAAGGGGGATTGAGGTGGCTGAGAAAATATAGTGATTTTTGTTCAGATGCATGTACAAAGTGGAAATGAAAACATCATGCCAATGTCACAAGATCTTTGATTCAACTCTCACAGCAAGGTCAACACATAAGGTAAAGTTGCCTAGCCAGGTAAATCGAAACTCTTAACAAGAAATTCAAAGAATGAGTCTGCCACACAGAACGGCAAAGCAAGGTGTGCCTAAAATAGAAAAAAAAACAAAGAAGCGCTCAAGATTTTTGAATTAATGAAGCATGCAGGGGATGCATCTACCGTTGTATTGACCAAGCAAGAATATCGGCAGAGAGATGGTGCATAAAGTTAAAGAAAATGATCATGCCTATCAAAATTTATCCTAAATGGTGACACCCATACAAAACACCTCCTCTGGTTAAATGGAGGATTGGACATAATATGAAGCAGAACAGTGATAAGACTGCAAAAGAATGATATCTAGAATAATGCATGGCAAGAATAACCTTGGGTTCAGTTTCTACGCAAAATTGAGGAACTTGGGTCGGTGCATGGACATCCATCAAAGTAAGGTTCGTTGATTTGGTTAAGAAATTTTCAAGCAAATGCATTCTGCAGCACAAGGAAATAATAGAATACAGTAGAGTACCATCACAATCCTCTAAATCGATAGTATGCAAAATTCTCATCATAACTCAACTAGAAATAAATTTTAAATGAAATAGAGTATTCCAAGATCAAACCTACAAATAAATATACAATCTTAATATGAATGATTACCTACTTACACAGTAGAGAAAATTCCAAACCTAGCACTACATACATATTGATCTTTTAAGAGAACTAGGAAGTGCGCTACCTACCTAGTTTACGTCAATCCTGGTTAGGGAGATGAGGGAGTGACCCAACTAGATCCTTGCACCCACTTCCTATTAAGATGATCTACGGTGAATCCAACCCACACAGCCATGACCTCCATACTAGGCGCCCTTGCAGAAACCATTCAGTATTACTAAAAATTTTGGGCGTCCAGAAGAAGTCTCCCTCTTTTGAGCTTTCCCCAAATTCTTATCTCCAAAGGGCTGATCAGACACGAGCAAATGTGACTCTAGCTTTACTGCTATTACTTCGATACCAAAATCCTTGACCTAAAGAGGATGTTCTTGTAGCTTTTATTCCAAACTGGCACCAAAGGGCCTACTGGGTTTCTACTCTCTTTTATGCAGAGACTTGGCATAACTCCTTCATACTTTATTGTTGAGGTGAAGAATCATTTAACTTTGTCTATGATCTTTTTACCTCACCGCCTCTAATTCATTTTCAAAACTGATGCAAAATAAATTGTCCTAAGAAATGTAAAGTATATCTATTCTTTAAATGGGTACATCGTTCTTGTGGAGAATAATGGAAAGCATCCTTCTTGCGGAGAATACTGGCGATGCTAAAATAAGCTTGCACTATCATGATGCGCACTGATGGACTTGCATGCAAAATGAGAAAACATAGACAAGGTACATGAACTATTTGATAGTAGCTTCAAAGGAGAATGGCCTCAAAGAAAATGCATTCCACTGTGGAGAAATGCCATACTACTCCTTATGCTTCCCAAAAATCCTTTCACATTCTTCCCATTCTATATGATGTGAATGGCTAAAACTGCGACCAAGAAGAGCCTCCACGAAAAGTATTGCTCTTCCTCACCTCCCATGTAGCGTGCCATGTGCCACTTCATCCATAACACTAGTCCTTAATTTGCATGGCACAAGCGATTCAAGAATAGATATATTGTAACTCCTTATTGAAAACGGTTACAAAATTAATTCTCCCACTACATTTCTTGACATTTTTGGTTGATTAAACTAGGAGCCAAGTGTATGTAATTTAAAACCCTTTGTCACACAGCCCCTTGCAATTTAATTCAATTAAAAGAGAGTAACAATATTTATTTATTACCTTATCGATATTATTACTTATTTATTTTATTCGTTACAAGCAAGTAACATTATAAAGCCATTAATTTCAAACACTCCAAAGCACAATTAATCAAACGTCATTAAAGGAAAAATCAAACAAATTGAAACAGTTCATCAACATACCAATCAATACCCGACTTCACAGTGAGTTGGTAAGCAACTCAAGGACAACACGGATGGAGGGGCACTACACAAAGTGCTTTATCATCATAGAGTGGTAAAATATGACAAATGGAAAAAAAACACCATGGTATGACATAGACCAAGGTGTGCAAGGTCATCCATCTATAAAATAAATAGTTACCAACAAGGAATGTCCTAACTCATACTTAGGGAAAATTTTCCCCAGCATTTTTGTCAAGACAAACCACAGACAACAATCAAATAAAAGACAAGTCATAAAACATCATCGATCCTCTAAATCCTTCATGGGACATCCTTGAGGTAGCTAGTAACATGACCGAAGTAAATCCAAAAGATAAGACAAAACAGAGCAACAAGATCAATAGTCATTTAGATTATTTGCGAATAAGTTTTTTCCAATGTGTTAAGGGACAAAGTGAGTGACGGGTGGACTATTTTGATAAGGCCTAGTTTCAAGAGAAGAAACATGTTGTATAAGACGTCAAGTCTAGTTTCGATCATGTAACTACCTATATAAGGAAAATGACAAAGTGTGACAGTGACAAGGTCTGGTTTCAGGAAGGCCACATCCTATATAAGACCATCAGTTTTGATCGATATGACTGGTTTGATTGATTTGACAAATGATCGATTTGACTTGGAGACTTTTTGGCTTGCTTGTCATGTTGATTCAGGATTTTTGTTTGAAATTTAGATGATGATATCACATCTGATTTGACATTGTCTGATTTATTTTATGACCAAACGAACCCTAAAAGACTGACCTAGGGGGCCTCGGGGACTCATCGACAGATGGCCTTGCCTATGTCCAGTCGTAGAGGCAACGTAGTTCGACAATGACAAAGACAAACATGACTGAATTTGACTCTATTTTTGGGATTATTTTTTTTAAGTTATTTGAATGTTTTTGGGTTTTCACATGTTTTGATTTTTTTGTCTTTTTGAAGTTTTATGATTTTTTTTGTCTTTTTGAATGTTTAAATTTTTTTGGATTTTTCAAATGTTTGATTTTTAGTCTTTTGGAATTTTTATTTTATTTTCTTTTGAAATGTTTTGAATTTTTTGTCTTTTTTGAATGTTTTGATTTTTTCTCTTTTTGAAATGTTTTGATTTTTTTTGCATTTTTAGGATTTTTTTTTTTGTGCTTTTGAATGTTTTGACCTCCAATGACAAGTGTAACATCCAATGAAGCCAAGTGTTGGGAAATTTTCCCAATCGGGTATAGGACTTAACCATCAAGGATGGGATGGGACAGGGATTTATTACGAATGGAAGATGGAGGAGAAAGGACACAAGACATCAACCACTTGGAAGTCATGATAAAGATGACAAGGCCCAATGATGGATGTCAAATGGAAGATGATGGAAGGTAAAGGCATTATTATGGATTCGGATGGAGGACCAGATAGAGTGATAGTAGATGACAGAGCAAATACTGACTACACATGGTTCCTGTTTGCCAAGTTTTCACCATGGTATTTATCCAAAGCGCCACTGACATGGTTTTCACTATTGGACAAAAATTTTCTCTTTACTATTTTTATGATTCTTTTTATTTTATTTTTTTGTTATCACCAAGGTACCTGTTTCTTAGGTTTTCATCAAGGTGGCAATTTTTTATTTTTATTTTATTTTTTGTATATTTTTCAAGACTTTTTCTCATTTTTTAATATTTTTTTAGGACTTTTTCTCATTTTTTTGTATTTTTTGAGACTTTTTCTCATTTTTGTTTTTGTTTAGGACTTTTTCTAATTTTTTGTATTTTTAGGACTTTTTCCTAGCTCTGTGAAGCTAGGTATAGAATTGATAAATGTCACATCCATAGACTGCCTTGACGATGCCTTGATCCTATTTGGATGACTGTCCTAGATGAAAGGACCCGATCTGGATGACAAGTGTAGGCAGAAAATATAAAGGGCGATAGATGTGGCAGATGAAAGATGCTATGGTATGATCCCTAATGTGCACACTATGTGGGCCATCAGGTTTCAACCGAAAAGGAGCTTTGGAAACCAACAAGCTAGAGTATGTGAAGGGGTCGTTGTCAAAGATACATTGAAAGACATCACTAATGGTGTGATATGACAAATATGTGAACATGGATCCAGGTGGAATGGAATATATGTGAATCAAAGAGAATATGGGAAGTGGGATGAGATTCCCACCTGTATTCTCCTTTGGCCACTCAATAATGTCCTAGGAACAAAACTGGATTGACTATCAACCTCAAAGGTGAGTCAATTCTCAACAAGGAAGAACTATGAGGGGGTTATTTCAAATTTAAGGGGTTCACCACCAAGAAAAAGCTTGGAAAAGACACTTTAACATTCAACTCACTAAACCTATTAATGTAATCCAAATGATGAATGCAAATGATGAAATTACGTAATAGAAAGTTGTGTTGTATGTACCTAGGAAGTCTAGAAATGTGATGAGGATTCCAGACATATAAAAATGTTGACAAAATATGCTAGGGAGGACTAAGATTCCATTACTATTTTCTTAGTCACGCTACTATTTTTTGAGGCAGATGTAGAATCTTTGGATGCCAGAATAGGATCTGAAGGAATCTCTGCAAAATACCTTTGGGAGGACTAAGATTCCCTAGGTGGTGACATAGTCTTGTCTGAAATTTTTGAAATCTCTAAATGTAGTCCTGAGGCTCAATGTTTGCACTTCCTTCTTCTCAGATCTCAAGTCCTAAAACTTTTTGATTCGACCTGTAGGTGAGTTTCTGTGAAGATGACAATTTTGCAATGCAACTTTGCAACTTTGCAGCTTTTCACTTCAAATAATCTTCAAGTCTTCAACCTAAATCTATAATCACAAACACACAAGAGAGGAAAAACTTGTTGATTGTTAGTAAATGGGGGTTTTCCTTGGTAAAACCCCTTGTTGGTAATTAAACCTTGAAATGAAATAGAATAATGAAGGCAAATGATGAATGAACAACATGCAATGTTGCAACTCACCAAACCCTTGTTATGAAGTCAGAAAACTTGTATGAAGTGGCTAGCTTAGATATGGATCTTGAATCAAAGGAATGCTTGATAGATATGGACTTGAATTGCTTGCTTGAATAAAAACCCTACATCACAAATGTTAGCTCAAAAACACACATGTTGCAAGAATATATTTGATATGATGCTTGAATCTTGATGATGGCTCCAAATGCTTGATGAAATTCTCTTGTGAACTCAATTATGCTATTAGGAATTCTCTCACAAAATACTTGTTTTAAAATGAATGAAAGAACCTTGTATTTATACTTATCTATACTTAATATCCCAAAATTACACCACACCAAGCCAACATATGGATTCATTAATTAAAGGAGGCTAAATCCCACCAAGATTTGAAATTAAATCCTGAAAAAAGCTTAAGGGGTACTAAGATTCCCTAGGTGGCATCTTAGTACCAAGGCATGAAACTTAGGGCACAGACTCCAAAAAGGGGGGCCACTTTAAGTTACACTTGAAATCAAGGTCCCAAGACCTTTGGGGGTCAAAGACACCCTAGATGGCATCCTAGTCCTAACCCAAAAATTAGGGACATAGCCGGGAGCATTAAATTATCATTTACCCTTTGAAGTATGTCAGGATTAGCCATGAAAAGATACAATTTATTAGGATTTTGGATGAAAAATAGGACCAATTAATACATAAATAGGGATACATAAAGCAAGGAAGGCCCAAACAAGTGTGAAAATGCAAGGGTATACATTTTCTGATACTACATTTAGCCCCCACTTTAGTGAGAGGAGGAACTTACTTCAAACTTGCACTAAAGTAGCCAACCACGCAATCAAGAGGGTTTCAAATGTATGAATGCTAGTAAGATAGGATGACAATGAACAAGAGGGTGGCCAAGCCCCCAAGATCAAGATCCTATGGAAAACCAACATAGGCACAAAGGAACACACTTGTGGATGATATATGAAGTCATAACCAGATCACAAACATACACCATCAAAGATAAAATAAAAAGAAAAAAGAAAAAGAAAAATGCAACAGATCAAGCTTCGACTAGCCACCCAATGCATTGTGGATCGAGTCTAGGTTGTTTGTCCAAAAAAGGTTTACAAGTGGAATGCGTTGTCCACTATGCAAACAAAACACATGCTCACAAGAGCTAATGAAGCTAGTTATCCACTAGGTGAGCCCTAAGAGGTCCATATCAAATTCAGACCCCCATGACTATGGTAAGGACAAAAGGAAAAAAATGCACACTCACAACGGCTAGTGAAGCTAAGTGTTCACTAGGTGAGCCCCAGGGGACCATATCAAATCCATACCTCCATGACTTTAATAAGGTACAACTATGCAATGCTACAAGAAAGAGGGATGTTCGAAGGGATTTTACTTCATTCATGTGTGAGGTCTCATCTTAGGGAACACTGTGCTTAACATCTCCAAGAGAGGAAAAATGCAAGGTCTCATCTTACGAAACATTGTACTTAATATTTCCAAGAGAGGACAAGTGCAAGGAAATATCACATTCTCAGAGGAAATCAAACCCAATGACACCACCAAGAAAGGAATGCACTGTGGGAAGAAAGAAAATCACATAATGAAACATGAGTGTTGATGTATTTCCCCACTTTAAAGTGGTTGTTAACACCATTGTTGTGAGAAATTGCTTTAAATTAGAAGAAGACATGAGAACTTACTCAGAAATCCCTATGTCAAGTCATATGTTTCTGATAAGATACATCATGAAAGGGAAAGGGGTTTCCTCCAAAATGCAATGTTAAAGATAACTCAGTATGTCACATGTGAGCCAACTTAAGCCATGTTGTCCACATCCCAAGCTTGCTCTTACATACACACAGAAGGCAATCAACTAGCCAAAATAGGCAATGACAAGTGACACACAAGGACAAGGCTAACTAACCCCTTGCCCCCAATTAGTGTAGGACAAGGGTGAGCCGAAATGATTGATGAGAAACATGCTCATGTAAAAATTAGTATCAATTAGAGGAATTAGGTTCCCCCACATAAGGAAGAGTATGAAACTCCTTAAGATGTTGGATTTTATTACTCAAAGCTTTACATTCATTAGTAGAATGACCATTAACACTATGATATGCACAAAATGAACTATTGTAATAAAATTTATTTCATTTTCTTCAAGGGAGGGATATCAAATGATCTTTGAGGAGTCTCAACAAGATACTCTATTGATCAATGGTAGAGGATGTTTCATTATTTTTCCACAAAGATATCTCTTGCTTAACAAAAGGTGTCATATCTACACAAGTCTCTTTGGATTGCAAGATTTTCTTCTCTACTATACAGGAGGGTGTAAAATCTAACGAGCTCAAATAATTAGTGTTTTGTGAGATGACATTGACATTTATCAAAGATTTCTTTGTTTGTTTCATTTCTTTCTAAGGATAATAATGAAGACCGCTAGTGTCTATCAATTCAGGATGCACTATTGTTAAAGTTGGCTTAGAGGAATCTTTTGTAAGAGTGTTGATATTGAGTGAAGACTTGTTTATGTCTTTTGAAGGATAATAACAAAGACCATGAGTTGTTTCTTGTGTGTGAAGCTCTCTAGGGACACAGATACCTTGTTCTCTAGCACCACAT
>VDFB02154448.1:0-20669 GCA_007258455.2 Sequoia sempervirens | reverse complement strand
GGGGAGAGGGGGTAGGAGGGAGAGACTTGAGAGAGAGAGAGAGGGTAGAGGGTTTAAGGGTTTGGGGTTTAAGGGTTAAGGGTTAATGGTTTAGGGTTTAGGGTTATGGGTAGTGATGGAACTTCAAAGTTTTGTTATGTGTTCTATTTTATCCTGCCTTGTGTCTCTAGTCATCTATGGTGTTTGGGAAAAGCCTAAGGATGGGGTTTTACCTTCATCTTCATGTTAAATGCTAGTGTTCATCTTACACCTTGGATGGGATCTATTTGGTTGTTACTTTTTGGGAAAGCTTTAAAATGACTTAAGCCCCATTGCTTCGTACGTCTAGGATGGGCTCCCTTTTGTTTTATTCTTTTATTTCCTTCACATGACTTTATTTTTCCTAAGTCTTTTGTCGGTCCCATGTTCCCTCATTAAAACAAATTATGTCATTTTTTTTCATCGACCTAGTGATGTCCCCTTATTCCTTTAGGGGAGAGGGCCCAGTGGTCATGTAGGATAACTTTCTCAGCATCTAGCAATTGATTGGAATATCGTAGAACCTTCATTTTTTTTTGAAATGTAGATTGGTCTCTTATTTATATATAACAAAGGTTTGAAGGCACGACTTATCATTCAACTCGCCACATCAGCAAATCTTTTGAGAAGTGTCTAAAATTTGACTTTTTAAAACCTGTTCGACCAAAACTTAATCATGGAACCCCCAATAGTTGAACCAAAAAAATATCATTTGTTGCTTGCAGAATATGATATTTTTATTTAAATTAAAATTAATATACAACCTAAGTGGACCAAATTCTTATTGATAACCATAAATCTTTGATATCTCTACCTTTTATATTCAACACATATGAACTAATAGTTGAACACAAAAAATCTATTTGTTGTTATAAAAACAACACATAATGATTTAAAATATAACTTATATTGAACAAAAATGGACCAATAGTTGAACACTAAAACTTTGAAAATCCTTCACATTTAATGGGAAAATACATGTTATTTATTGTGCTCTGCTTTATATTTGTGATAGGACAAACTATTAATATAAAATTATCAATGCTTGTCTTGATGGAACTTCAAATTTTGTTAAGTAATGTTTCACTCATGCCACTTATGTCCTTTGGTCTTTCATGGTGTTGGAATTTTTTGGGGCTAGGGTTTTAGCTTTCTCTTCATCTTAAACCCTTGTGTTTACCTAATGCCTTGGTTGGGATCTATTTTTCTGTTACCTTTTTTGAAGGGTTTTAAAAACATCTTATGCCCCATCGTTCCATCTAGGCCTAGTCCCTTTGGTCTTAATATTTTATTTCCTCTGTGGGTTTTATTTTCCTAAGTCCTAGTTGGCCTTGTGCTGAACGGTTTTAAAAAAACTTATGTCATTTTCCATCCGCCTACTAATGTCCCCTTTCCCTTTAATGAATTTTTTATTTTTCAAAAGGATGAAATTTGCACTGTCGTCAATCAAAATGCCTTCAAGATCAATGGTTGCCCGCCATCCCGTGATCGGGAATTGTAGGATGGCGATATCGCGGGTGGGCAACACAGTCCCATCTGGGGGGTCAAATTTGCGTGACTGTTCAACAATTGTCCTTTGATATGAATCGTTCCCCGCCACCCGCGATGGTGCTTTGGTTGATTGCGAAATCACAGGTGGGTGCCACGTGGACTGTACAAGGTGGGGCCTGAGGAAATTTTTGTGTAATATTATTTAAATGTTTCATTGCTTCCAAAGAAAATCATTTAAAATGAAATATTTGACAAGGCCAGGGGGAAATTCATTAAAAATGAGCAAAAGCGGAGAAATTAGGGCAACTAGTCAAGTCAGGAGCAGGCTACGTAACATACAAAATGGTATGCCCATCCATGTGGCACTTAATGACCTACCTTCCATGCAAATAACCTAATTTGCTTAACCCTCACACATTTTTATTTTGATCCCACATCTGTGAGTTAAACTTTATATATGTGTTTTCTTTAATATATTTAAAAAATATTTATAATATAGAATATTATTTTAATATATTAAAACAAATATATATAAATCTTTAATATTTTTATTAGTGATTTTAATGGTATATTAAAATATATATATTTTTGATAGTTGAATACATTCAAATATTTCTAATATTTCTAATTTAAAAAATATATTGTTTAATTTTTTAAATATATATTTTTTTCAAAAATATATTTTTAATTTTTTTAAAAATATATTATACATACAAAATTGCATAATCAATAATAGATAATAGATTTTGGTGAATATATCTAGGTATGTTAATATGCTTGAAAAACTAGTTTTAATTAAAAAACTTACTAACATTATTAAAAGGTAAGTTTTTAATTATAAAAATTTAACATTAGAATTATTTAACATTTGAAATAGAAAATTTAAATATTATATTATAATAGTTTATAATTTAGTTATATAGTATTTTGGATAATAGAAACAATTTTGATTGATTTAATATTTTCTAAGTTCATTATTGAATTTAAATCTTATAAATATAATTATATATCTTTAATCAATATTATAATTTAAAAATAATAATCAATATTGAGCATCTTAGATTTTAGTATAACTTAAATATTAAAAAATTTAATGTATAAGTTTAAAAAATATAATATATTTTTTTTTAAAATAAAGATTTAAAGATTATTATATATGTATATTTAAAGATCCATAGAATTATCTTTTTAACTATGAAATTAATATGATTAATTTCATTTATAATTTTATCTTATCTTAGCTTTTTAAATATTTTTGGTATGCTACCCCAATCTAAATCCCAACCCTACTATTAGCTTGATCTTAAGCCTAACAATATCTAGAGTGAACACTTGTCTAATTGGACCTTAACTTTCGATTTAGCCCAAGCCCTAACCTTAACCTTAACTAATTAAACTCTATGCAGTTGAAATCTAGCCTAATTAAACTCTAGCCCTAGTGAACCTCAACCTAACCTAAACCCTATTTGTTTCACCTAACCTAGTATCTCACAAATACAAGATTGAGACCTTACCAACTCACGGTAAACCTTATTGGATAATTGATAAAAGCTACCTTATCTTTCATTAAGGTAGAAATTTTTATACAACATGCCCCTTGAAAATTGGAGATAGGCACTGCAAGAAGAAGGTAAACACTAATGAAAATGGTCAGTGTTATTGTGGAAGATGTGATAAAACTTTCCCTGAATGTGATTATAAATATATACTTCAATGCAAAGTGGAAGATCATACTTCATTCACTTGGATTACAACTTTTGAAGAAGTGGTAGAAGAAATTATGGGTGTAACAACAAAAGAATTGAACATTTTGAAGCATGAAAAACAAGATGATGTTAAGTTTTCACACATTATACAAAAGGTCCTTTTGAACAGATACATATTTAAACTTCAAGTGAAAAAAGAGACTTATATACTTGAACAAAGGATTAAATGCAGTCATAAAAACAACAAAGTTTGATTATTCATCTGAGAGAAAAGCTTTATTAGACTCAATTGCAAAGCTATAGGTTTAATAACATTCAAATGCTTGAATGTATATAATGTTAACAATGTATTCAAAAATTTGAAAAAAAAGTAGTGGATATATCTAAGTTAGTTAATGCCATTTTGTCATGATATACTTCTTTGATCTTGTCAATACTAAATCTAATGATTGATGAACATTTATGCTTTTAAATTTATTGTTCTTGGTTGATTGTTGTTATAGACAAGTTGGTATGATTTCAAATTTGAATGTGTACCCTTATATATAAGAATTGAGATAAACAATGACACAAACAATAATGAAATCAAATTGATTGCTTTCCAAATTCATATTCATGAAAATGTAAGCATTTTTTCAAGTCAAAAGGCATCTTGATAAAGATAACTCTTGGCGTGTTTTACATATATTATTAATTAATATAGGTATGCTAGTTAATTAAATTATTAACTATATTTTATTTGTATTATATATTGAGTTGTTAAAGATGTAAAATCTTAATACTAAATATATAGGAAAATGGTTAAAATTACATATTTTCCAAAAATAAAATATAGTGTGTAATTTAAAATATAAATTATATAATTCTTATAATAATATTTATATTATTATTTATTGAATATTTTATAAATTTAAACTAAAATTATCCTTCCCCCTCTCTACATATGTCTCCCTCTTCCCCATCTTCTATCTCTCCCTCTACATATCTCTCTCCCTTTCTCCCTCCCTCTCTCTATCTCTCCCCATCTCTCCCTGATCTCTTGCTCCCTCCCTATACCCCTATCTATCTTCATATCTCAGCCTATTTGTCCCTTTATCTTCCCATATATCTCTATATCTATGTCTTTCTCTTCCCATTTATCTATCTCTCCCTCTCTCTTTCTCTCTCTCTCTATCTCCCCCTATTTCTATGAATCCTTCTCATCTCTATTTGTCTTTTCTCTACCCATCTCTCTCTCCCCTCTCTCTATATCTCCTTATATCTCTATCTTTCCATCTCTCTCTCTCTATATATATATATCCCCCCTCTATCTCCCTGTCTCTATATATTTATTTCTCCCTCTATCTCTCTCTATATCTCTATCAATTTTTATCCCTTTTCCTCTCTCATTTTATATTCATCTCTACCTCTATCTATAGGGAGAGATACAAAGGTGAAGCATTGGACCTTCCCAAAGATCCACCAATCTCAACACTACTCCCAACTATTTTGAGCATTTAAGTACATATTGTATGCTATATTAGGAGGCATGTGTCAAAGCTCATATTTATTGATGCAAAATAGGGCCAAAGTCACAAATTTGATGTAGAGTTAGTTATAGTTTTGTATAAAATTTCAAGTGCCACATAGAGCAAAGATATTCCAGTTTTTTATATCATGTCATCAAATTTGGCACTTCATCAAGATTTGTATCTTCATCAACATTAACAAAAGCAAGGTATGTACTTGAATCCCTTGCATTTAAATTTTTCTATATATATAAATATTTTAATATTTTCCCTCAAATCCATAATATATATATTAGTGTGTATTTATTTATTGCAATAAAGAATTAACCTAAGTAACACATTAAGAATTCTAAGGATTTGTGCTTAGAAAAAATGCATAACAAATTTTTTTGTTGGATGTCGTGTTGTATAGTTTAGAAAAGCTCAAAATATGAATGGGATTTTAAGGCCATATATTATGGTAGCTTACAATGCAAAATAAGGAAGGAAATATATTATCAATTTTAATCTACAATTTAATAACATATGAAAAATCACATGTAGTATTATCTAAAATTAATTCGTGACATATTAATTTTATAAAATGCACTTACCATTCAATAAACTTCTCCCAAGAAAGAAAACCTAAGTGAACATTAATTGAAGCCTAATTGTAGATTCATAACTCTAATCATAACCCTAAGTGAACACTAATCCTAATCAAACCCTAACCCTAGCCTTAAAGTTATCATATAATCTAATTATCTCTCTTATCTAAATTTGGGTTGAATTATTTTTCCTTTATTTTTTTATTGCATATTTTTTGTTTATTAGATCTTATTTTATGAATATTGCAAATATAATTTTACTTCTACATTCATTCTATGCCCATTTTTTTCATGATATTTTAACATTCATTTTTGGAATATTAGATCAATCTCACACATATAAATATGAAACCTCAAAATTTTAAAATTGAATTCTACCCAAAACGGACACACAATTGAACAAATTCTCAAAAGAAGAATGACAACATCATTAACATTTCATTCAAAATTCACTCAAATCCACATAAGGAGAGAAAATATATTAGAATTATGCATTTATTCATGCTTATAAGTCATATCGCATACAATTTAAGATAATTTGCATATATTCATCCAAAACTCAAATGGCTATCTATTCCTATTAAATTTGGTTTTAACTTCAATGGCACCACAGATATCACTTCCTCATCACAAGACATATATCTTTCTACCCATATATTCAACTCAAAAGCTAGCTAGAGCTTTCATCAGTTCTCTCCCTACAAATGAGCCTTGAATTCCCTTTTATATGACAAGGGAGCAACAAGCTTCGGGCTCAAATGTAATTTCACCACAAATTTTCATTTGAACAAAATCTCCATTGCATTTTACTTTCATTACAAAACTTCTCACACGTTGAATCTGCAAAACATATATAGTGCATGAAAAGGGGAAAGGTAAAAGAAAAGGGAACACAAATTGTCATCACAATCCCCTTTGTATCCACACAAAAAACTAGGCAACCAAATTGCCACTAAGGCACCACAACAACTTCTTATTTACCCGCCACCCTGCCCTTACCAGCACTCACACCCTGGTATACACGCCCGCTTCTAGTTGTTGCCCAATACAGTAGACCCTCAACCTCCTCTTCTTTCTTGTCCTTGCCCAATACAGTTCTAGTCCGTCTGCTTGGGGTTTTAACAGCCAATGGCACCACATATATCACTTCCTCATCAAAGGACATACATCTTTGTACCCATATATTTGACTCAAAACTATCTTTCTACCCATATATTCAACTCAAAACCTAGCTAGAGCTTTCATTAGTTCTCTCCCTACAAATGAGCCTTGAATTCCCTTTTATATGACAAGGGAGCAACAAGCTTTAGGCTCAAATGTAATTTCACCACAAATTTTCATTTGAACAAAATCTCCATTGCATTTGACTTTCATTTCAAAACTTCCCACACGTTGAATCTGCAAAACATAGTGGCACATGAACTGGGGAAATCTAAAAGAAAAGGGAACACAAATTGTCATCAAAATCCCCTTGTCACTATCCATGCAAAAAAACCAGGCAACCAAATTGCCACGAAGGCACCACAACAACTTCTTATTTACCCGCCACCCTGCCCTTACCAACACTCAGACCCCGGTATACACGCTCGCTTCTAGTCGTTGCCCAATATGGTAGACCCTCAGCCTCCTCTTCTTTCTTGTCCTTGCCCAATACGATTCTAGTCCGTCCGCTTGGGGTTTTAATAGCCAATGGCACCAAAAATATCACTTCCTCATCAGAGGGTAGATTGTGATTGAAGCGAGGTAAATATCGATAGTAGTCAGAGTCAGTCTCGGTTACATCATCATAAGTGTTGCTCGTAAGGTCAATGGGCGAGTGTTGGCATCTAGAGGAGCCATGCCCATACCTTATTTTCCTATCGACACTAGTAATAGAGCACACCAACTGCTTGCCTTTGTCATCTACCAGTTGAGCAACAACGTCCTGGAATTGCAACCTTCTACTACATTTAGTGGGCACAAGCCTGAGCTTGTCAACCAAAGCACCTTCCTAAATAGGAGGACTGAGCTTTTGTGAGCTCAAATGAATAGACCTCCTTACTGACTTACTCATTTTCTCTTCTTAGACAAGCACTCAAACTTGATTAGACTCAGCCCACAAAGTGCTCTAACTGCTACAAGAATGACACTATTAGCAGTTAATTCCTCTTGTATTTATTGTGGGAGGTAATGGCAACCTTCATCAATGCTTAGTAAAAATGCATCTGCAAACATGGCAATTTGGCGGCGTATGTATTGTCACCATTTAACTAGAGCTGCATGAGAATCCAAAGATCACCCTTCATGATTGCCAACAACATCTTCACACAGATTGAGATCGAAGTGACTACACAAGCAAGGAATAATTCATTAATGCTTCACCAGTTGTACGATAAAATGACCACCATGTGCCATTTTCCAACTTTGAATACTACTTGCTAATCTTCTAAAGAGTTGGTAGATCAAACGGTTTATCTCACGCTAACTCGGTTTGACATCCAACAAAGCATCGTTCACCTTCCTTATGACCAATAACATTAATCCATCTCGGAAACCAACTACCATGTCGATAGGTCCTATGCACTTTGCAAATTGAATGGTTGGAGCTACGCATTGCAATCTCGTTGACCTCATGACTTTTAACCAGCCTTCATTTTCCTCCTGCAAGCTAGCAGGGAACAACAGAGATTTACATTATCTTTTGATCTTGGTTGTTGATCTAAAACCACGGGTTATGAGCTCAATAGTGGAGATTGGGCCCCAAATTCCATATAGGACACACATCTACCTTTTTCTGACCTCACACCAAATAACAGGGTGACACCTTAGGTCTGCGAGTTGGCGGGGTACGATCGAGATCTTCTCCCATATCTTCGAATCTAGAAAACCTACACATTGCATAGTTAGTTTTTAATGAAAGGCTTTGTCTAAGCTGTCAGGAACATGACCACTGGAGTGAATGGCTTAGGCTTATGTCACCAGATTAAAATTAAAACCCAACTTTGATTTTAATACTTTATTTCCTCCACAGGGTTTTATTTCCTAAGTCTCGGTTGGCCCCGTTAAATTCTTATCCCAACCCTAACAAAAAAAAATGATTAAGCTAAGGATTGTATTTGTTGTTATAACTTTAGTTCTAGAGAATTCTTAATTACCAATTCTTATTTGTGCATTTGTATATGAATCCAATTGAATGCCTTTCCATATCATTATGGAAAATTTAATTATTGCAACCCTAACTCTAACACTAATTAAACCTTGACCCTAACCTAATTGAACTTGTATTATAACCCTAACTCTAACACTAATTGAACTATAATCCTAACCCTAGGTATTTTTGAAACCTAACCCTAATTGTATCAAAACCCTAGAGAACTCTAATTGAACCCTAACCCTAAAATAGACAATAACCCTTACCTTAATTGAACCCTAACTCCAATCCTAGCCCTAATTTAAGACTAACCTTAACCCGACCTTAATTAAACCCTAATTGATCTCTAACCAAAATTGAATACTAATTGACCTTAACCCTAAGTGAATAGAAACCTTAATTAAACTCCACCATAATCCTATTTGAATTTTGACCCTAATCATAACCATAATTCAACCCTAACCTTAATTGAACCCTAACCCTAAACATGAGTTCAATTAAGTTTAAGGTTAAATAGGGTTAGACTTTAATTAAAATTAGGTATAGGATTCAATTAGGATTAGGGTTGGGGTTGGGGGTAAAGATTAAGGTTCTATGATAGAGCTTGGGGTTAGTGTTAGGGTTCAATTGGGGCAAGGGTTAGTATTAGGGTTAGGGTTATGGCTCAATTAGGGTTTCATTAATGTTAGTTTTAGAATCATAGTTATGTTTAGGGTTGGATATAAAATTAGAGTTAGGTTTGAAGTTAATTAGTGTTAGTTTTAGGGTTGGGGTTATGGTTAGACTTATAATTAATGTTAGTATTGGGATTAGATTCTATCACTTTAATAAAAATAATCTTCTATAAATTCATTCAAATTTTTTTTGAAATTATATAATTTAAAATATTTTCAAATTTACCTATGTTGATATATGAGAGATATAGCAAATCTAAACTCTATACCATTTATAGTTAAATTTAAATTATATTTTATTAAATTGTTAAAAAATTTAAGTTGCTTATAAATAATTTTGTGTTCTTATAATTAACTTGACATTGTGTATAAAAGGTTTAAGTTATGAATGTTATAATATACAAAATAAAATTGTTTTCAATGTTTATTTGTTAGTTTAAAAGGTTCAATTAGGGTTAGAATTTAATTAAAATTAGGTATAGGGTTGAATTAGGATTAGGGTTGGGGTAAAGATTAAGGTTCTATAATAAAGCTTGGGGTTAGTGTTATGGTTCAATTGGGGCAGGGCTTAGTATTAGGGTTAGGGTTATGGATCAATTACGATTTTATTAATGTTAGTTTTAGAATCATAGTTATGTTTAGGGTTGGATATAAAATTAGATTTTGGTTTGAAGTTAATTAATGTTAGTTTTAGGGTTGAGGTTATGGTTAGACTTATAATTAGTGTTAGTATTGGGGCTAAATTCTATCACTTTAATAAAAATAATCTTCTATAAATTCATTCATTTTGTTTTGAAATTATATAATTTAAAATATTTTTAAATTTACCTATGTTGATATATGAGAGATATAACAAATCTAAACTCTATTATATGTTGTTAAAAAATTTAAGTTGCTTATAAATAATTTTATGTATTTTTATAATTAACTTGACATTGTGTATAAAAAGGTTTAAGTTATGAATGTTATAATATAAAAAATAAATGTGTTTTCAATGTTTATTTGTCAGTTTAAAAGATGTGCCAATAATGTTGCAATCACTAATGATTAATTTTTTCTTGATGGTTAAAATAGATTGGTAAGTAAATTTATCTATAATAAGTAAATTTATCATTGATTTTTTCTTGATAAGTAAATCAATATTTCATAAATTTATCTATAATTCTTATTTAATTTTTCTTAATTATATTAAATTATATTTTATTAAATTGTTAAAAAATTTGTTACTTATAAATAATTTTATGTGTTTTTTATAATTAACTTGATATTGTGTATAAAAGGTTTAAGTTATGAATGTTATAATATAAAAAAATAAATTTGTTTTCAATGTTTATTTGTTAGTTTGATGTGAGAATAATGTTGCATAGTAATGATTAAATTTTTCTTGATTGGTTAAGTGATATTGTGAAATTATTCTATGTTAATTTAATTATGAATACTATATAATATAAAAAATATTTCTAATATATTTTTAATGCATCTTTATATTTTATAAACAAACATCTAAAATAAAAATGTGATTGTAAAAAAAATACAACTTAATGAGTGAACATACATTTAAAGTTAAAAGTGAAATTATAAAACAAATTGTAAATTTATTTTATTTTTCTTCTATAAATATATATTTTTTATTTGTCGTCCGCCTAGTAATGCCCACTTCTCCTTTTAATGAATGTTTTATTTTGCAAGGGTTGATTTAGTGCTGTCATTGATCTATTTCCTATAGATATCAACGGTGCCCGCTATCCCGTGATCGGGAATTAAAGGATCGCAAAATCATGGGTGAGCGCCACGTGTCCTATTCAAGGGATCAAATTTGCACTATCGTTGACCAACTGCCATTTGATTTGAGTCATTCCCCGCCATCCCGCGATGGTGCTTGGGTTGATTGCAAAATCATGGGCGGGCGCCACGTGTCTCATCCGATGAAGCCTAAAGAGTAAAGGAAACACTAGTCGACTTTAAATGTCTTAAGGGGCGGATTACTAAAGTGTTCTCAAGACGCACATGTTCTAAATCGATGGATATGTTATAATCTCACTGGAAAAGTTGCTTGAAGGTTAACGACATGGCTGGTGACTGTGTTTAAGGAACGAGATCATTGATGCTCAGGATCAACGGTTGCCCACCATCGTGCAATCAGAAGTTTAAGGATTGCTATATCGCAGGCAACCACCACGTGGACTTCCTTCATAGTGTATGGTAAGGTGGGCCCCTTATCGCCGTGTTGGCAATTGTGTCAACTTGTTTTGTAGGTGGTCGTCGATGATTTGATCAAGCTGAAGAATTGACGGCTCCAATTTAAATCTGCATCAAATATCCTTTTTAGAGGGGTTTTAAAACATCCTGTGCCCCATCGTTTTGTCTAGACGCTGGCCCCTTCGATTTTCAATTTTGTGGCTTCTATAGGTTTTTATTTTCCCTAAGTCTAGGCTGACCCTGTGCTTTGTCATTTTAAAACAACTTATGTTGTTGTGTGTCATCCGCCTGGTGATGTCCTCTTGCCCTTTTAATAAATGTTTTATTTTGTAGAGGGTTGAATTAGCGCTACCATTGATCTATTTCCTGCAGATCAACAGTGCCCGCCATCCTGTGATCAGGAATTATGGGATCGTGATATCATGGGCGCTTGCCACATGTCTCATCCGATGAGGTCTAAAGAGTGAAGGAAGCATTAGTCGGTTCTAAATGTGTTAAGGGGCGGATTACTAAACTGCTTGTGAGATGCACATGCTTTATTTCAACGTGGATTTTATAATTTTGAGGGAAAAGCTGCTCGATAGTTAACGAAAAGGACGATAACCATTTTTGAAGGAGCATGATCTCTGATGAGAAGGATCAACGGTTGCCCACCATCCTGCAATGGTAAATTAAGGGATTGCGGTATCGCGGGCAACCACCACGTGGTTTTCATTTGTGATATATGGCATGGTGGGCCCCTTATTGCCCTGTTGGCAATTATGTCAGCCTATTTTGAAGGTGGCCGTCGATGATTTGATCAAACTAGAGGATCAACGGTTCAAATTTAAATCTGTTTCAAATGTGGTTGGAGCCGTTTGTGCAGCTTGCGAATGAGCTTTAATGGCGGATGAGACATTTATTGGTGAGATTTGATCGACATAAAATCAATTTTCCTACCTCATTTGTATCACAAAGCATCCAATTATTTCATGAAAATAGTTTTAGAGCCAAAGGTGAAATTGCGAGCCACTGCAGCCAGAATTTGGAGTTTATGCGAAAAGAGCTATAAGTTTATTTTCTGTGCCTCCCAGTCATTCTGCACCTAAATTTGGGAAAGGGGTTTGCTATGCTTGTCATTGAGCTTATTGAAATCTCTTATTAAGGCTATAGTTTAATCATAAATTGTGAGGAATTGTAGTTTTTTACTCTATAGTTTCCTATCTTTGCTTAGTCCTAGCCAATTGAAGTGTAACATTGTAACGAAGCCCTAGTTTGTCCAAGATGGCACCAACCAAGCAACACTTTGGCCACATTGAATATTTGAAAAGAAACTTATACAATGATTTCTTGGATAAATTTCCCTTGTCAACGAATGATAGAAGGAAAGGTGTAGTGTTGATGCGATGGAAAATCCTAGGGGAGGTGTTAGTGTGTAATTATTCCAACATTGCCGATGCTAGGGTTCCTCTCACTGGCTTAGAAATGTTTAGATTGTGGTATGGACAGAGGAATTTTCCTCACCTTTTTTCAAATAGATGGATTTATGACATGGGGACGTTGGTTGTACCAAATGTATTCCCTGATGTGGACTTACTTAGGGTAGTGGCCACAAGGTATGAACCTATTACATGGGTAATTAGGGATAATGATGGAGAGGTGCTACTAGAAATTAACAGAGAAGATATCCAATAGATTTTTGATTTGAGTGAGCCGAATGAAGACTTGGTTCTTATCAATTTTGAGGAAATGAAGCAAGAGTATGCAAAGATGAAATCTCTTTTTAGGGCTAAGCTGCTTCCACCTCATTTGGTCAGGGCAGGAGGTTCACAATTTCATATCAGCCCTAGTGACTAGGAACCTTTTAGATTGATTTTTTTTGCAAACCCTTTGCTATCCACTTTCTATTTATTATGTCAGATTTTGGGTTTTAGTCCTGGTGCAGTAATGCCTATTGCGTACATGTTCATGGGGGTGAAAATACAACACCCTAAATTCTCTGTGACATATGACTTTGCTTCTTTCTTGGTTGAGAGGATACATGAAGGGCTGTTGAAGCTGCAGAAAAATGATACTGGTACTCAATTCTTTTGGTATTCTATGCTGATGCATATGTTTCTATTTAGGAATGCTGATTTCTTTTTTGAGAAGATGAAATTAAGGCAATCAGTTGATGGAGAAAGGTTGCCAGTATAGATATGGGCTGCAAATTTATCTTGTAATAAGGAAAGCACTAGTTATGTGCAATTTGATAATTGTTTTGCTTCTAGATTAAGGGCTAGATTGATGGTGAATGTACCTAGGATCCCTAAGGAATTGCATGATTTCCTCAGGCCAAAGGGGAGGAAGCCAGAGTTGAGGGTTTACCATAACTGGGGTGACATTATCCCATACCCAGTCAACATTGTCTTGAGAGTATATGGATTTCAGGGAGCCCCACATACTGCCATACAATGTGCAACCAAGAGTAGGGTTTGTAGAAGTTATGTGGTAGATAGGTTGTATTCATGAAGACAACCTCACTGGAAGGGGGAAAGGAACATTCTACCTTGATTATATAGTGGTGTCTGACTTTGTATTTTCAAAGGGAGGCTGGACACATTTTGATAAATTCTTTGTTGATTACCATTTGAGATGTGGTCTAAGGTGACAACATCATCCTGAGGGTTTCTTTGCTCTTTTCAGACAAAGAATAAAAGATGGAAAATTTGTATATGAGTTCAACTTACCTAAGGACCTAATTAGAAATGAATTTGATCTAAATAAGCAGGAGTTGAACAAGGAGAAATGGATAGATTATAGTAAACTACTGGATGTTGTGCATTAAATGGATCCGAAGTATGATCCACTGTTAGAGTTCAGTCTATACCATAAGAAAATTGATTTTCTAATGAATAACTTCAAGGAGATTATGGACACCTTGAGAACTAAAAAGATAAATTTAAGGCTAAGTCTGGGTATGCAAGAACAAAGTGTTGGGCCAATTGAAATAAGGTCAGTATACCAGCCTATAGAAAAGTGACCCATCTATAGAAGGAAAAAGGATATTAGTAGTGATGAGGAGGAAGTAGATGGGAAGGGGAAGCAAATAATGAAGGTGCCTCCACGACCAGATCCAAAATTCAAAGTACTTGGGGTAGTTAAGATCATTGATTTAAAGTCGTCACCAAAAGATAGTCCCCCATCACCACCATCTGATCCAAGCCCTAAGAGGTAGAGAACTGATCACCCACATGGGGATCTGACAAATGAAATTATTGTTACTGATCAGGACATGCAGGTTGGTATGCTTTCCCCTCCTAGGTTAGCTGAATTGGTTTTGTCCAATTTAGATATGAAAGGTAAAAGTGTGCAAGATGCAAGAATGGAAGCATGCAGGGAGTTTTTAGATGACAATACATTTGTGAAAACTCCTGTATTCTTGCAATTGGCATGGAGAATGAAATTTGAAGAGTATCAAGATAAATCTAGGGAGAGAAGGGAACTAAGGCCTGACAGGTCAGACCAGGAGAATGATGAAGAAGTAAAAGCTAAATTGATGGAAGAGTTCAAGAACATCACTCCTGAAGAAGGAAGACAATTGGTGAGTTAGGCTGGTGTATTGATTTTTCCTGAGTGGGATATTGCAGATGTAATAGCTTTTAATGCTATTATGAAGTCCAAGAATCCTTTTCAAGATTATGAGGAAGAGGTTAAGGCAGCATTGCAAAACTCTACCTTCAGTGAAGAATATGAGACCTTGGAAATTTGGGCATTGGCTCCACAAGGGAGAAAACTAGATATTGTTGATATTAATCCAAATTTCAAAGGAGGATTAATAATAAAGAGAGCTTCAAAGACTTCAACCAATGAGGCCACTAATTTAACTGTAAATGTGGCCAAATTGGCCCAAAGGACTGCTGAAAGGGAGGAGGTTGAAAGGAAGAGCCTAATGGAGAAGTATAACATTTTGATTCAAGAATATAGTAAAATACAACAGAGGAATGTTGAATTGCAAACTGAAGTGAAAAGGTTCAGATATAGATAGATTGGGGAAACATCAAATGCTCCAGGAACCAGTACATTACCTCCCATAGCAAGGTCAATGCCTCCTGCTTCTCCAAATGTTTTCACACCAGGGTCTCCCATTCAAAATCCTGCTCTCACCCCTCCTCTAGAACAAATTGATGAAGAAACTGAGTGCTCTGTTGATCCAACGAAGAGGAAACTCATACAGAAAATTGATGAATTACAGACATCATTAAGGATAACATAGGAGGGATTTATTTCAAAGGAAAAGGAGATTGTTACTACTGTTTTGGAGCATTTAAATGAAGGGGTAGATAGTAAATTGCAATCTATACATTCTTTATATTCTTTGCTATTGGAAGCAATAAAGAATATTGATAGGGATCAGGAGGTAGTGGTAGAAATAATTAAAAATTGGATCCCTAGGGCCAATGATATGGATATCATGAATAAAGCCTCAAGGTTTGATATAAATAATAGGCCCCAATCATTGAAGCCTACTCATGTGTTAGTAAAATCATTACAAGGTTTTCAAACCCTACCAGATGATTTGAGTAGGAAGATTAAAGAGTTGGTAAAAAATTTCAATGATTGGGGTAACACATTGTTACCTAATATAATTGATGAGCAGGGGAAAATCAAAACACTCCAACAATGGCAGGATCAAGAAAATAAGGTCATCAATAATCAAATTAAATTAATTTGTGATGACTCAGATTATGATTTGTTGGTGAGTTGTATGGATAAGATTATTTGTACCGACTCATTTTTGGAGTCTTTTGAAAGAGATGTGAATCAGGTAGCGGTAAAGTATATGCCTTATAGTACAAAGGTAAATGAGGTGATTAATTTTAACTGGCCTACTGATGAAGAATACCAGAAGTGGGTAGCTAAGTATATGAATGATGATGAGTAAAAGAGAGTGGACTATGGACAAGTGGAAAATCTGATGCTGTGGTTACAACGGTCCTAGTTTTGTATTGATGACTTTATCAGTATGGGTTTCTTGTGGTTTTTGAATCGCATCAACTTTCCCCAGTCGACATGATGCAGATGAATATGCTTCAGGATGATTGCAGTTGTAACAATTTTTGGAATATCATCAGGTGCTCTAATCGACTGGTGACATGTGTACTTTCTGGCCTGAAGCTTGTTTGCTCCTTCATTTTTCTATAAGAAGGATTTCAAGGCCAGAAGTACGGGTTAGCAAGTTAGATAATTTTGATCGAGTCTAGGCGAAGTTGCAGAGATGATTGTAAAGATCAATGGTTTTAGAGAGAAATGCAATTTAGGTTCCGAGTCACTCTATGATAGGTTATAAGTTCATGAGGATTTAATGTTGCATAACAATATTAGCATTTGAATCGAAATGATAATTTCAAGCTCGTCTCTCTCCATTATATGTGCATATATGAATTTTGAATAAAATAACTAAGGGTTGTTTCATTCAACTCACTATTGTAGTGTGTATGATTCTATTTTAGCTTTAATTCAAGGAATTAATTAAAATGCTTGAATGGGATTATAAGTAGATATGTTCTGTATAAGGATTTGATAAGTAGTATTGGGTTAGAATACATACTGATGAAATTGTAATGCAATATTGTCAGGGACCTTCTATGTTATGTATTACATCTGTTATAAACCTTTAAGTGCTTATAACTTTGACTCCTGCAATGGATATATGGCACTGATCTAAGTTGCACTCTTTCGTTTGATTCAGTATTTGTTCGTCTTTGCCTCGAGCTTGCTACAAATTGCAAATCAATGACTATTTTATATTATGGGTTGTGTTGTAGTCATCCCATGCTCCATGTAGTTGATATTGTAAAAAGAATAGCCAATTCTATTCAATATGTGTTGTATAAGGATTTGATAAGTAGTCCTGGGTTTGAATGCATACTGATGAAATTGTAATGCAATATTGTCAGGGATCTTATATGTGATGTATTAAATCTGTTATAAACCTCAAGATGCTTATGAATTTGACTCCTGCAATGGATATATGGCACTGATCTAAGTTGTAATTATTAGTGTAGTTCAATATTTTTTTTGTTTTCCTAGAGCTTGCTAAAAATTGCAAATCATTGACTATCTTATACAATGGATTGTGTTTAGTTATATCACGCTCCAGATAGTTGATATTGTCTATAAAAAACCAATTCTAGTTGATATTATCTTATCATGTTGAGCTATTAAGTGAGATCATCTGCTATTGTTAATGTTGCTTATAATAATGGTGTAGAGGTTGTAAACACATTAAGGGATCACCCTCCTGGGTCTTGTAGAGCCTGAAGTGTAGGAGGCTTTTAAAGTCCTCATCAGTTGGTCTAGGTCCTTCGAGCTGCCTTCAATTGGAATTGGAAATTCCATAGGTAGATTAGAAGACAAACCTAGTTACATTGTAAAAAGAACCAACATACACGTCAACCACTGAACAACCACCTCTACAAATGAATTTTTAATCTTTATGATCACATGAAACATAAAACACACTAATTTTAAGGTTGTTAACATCACTATTGAAATGTTTTAATTTTTTGACCTTTCAAACATTAAAAAGTACATCATTAAATTAATTATGTAATGGCATAAAAATTAAAAACATCATGAATTAATTATGTAACCACATAAGTCAAATATAATTCTATCAAGAAATTAATATGAAATAGATAATATAATCGCATAACTTATAAATTTCAATGTCATTGATCTTCTTCTTCATCCAACTCTTTGTCTATATCATCTGATCCAGATTCGACATTGTAAGGATTGGTCATATCATCATCATCGTCATTGATATCAGTTTCGATAATGTCATCATCCACACAGATATCATTTTCATGAACATTAACTCCTACATCATCATGATCTAGTTCCTCCTCTTGACATCTTCATCAGGGACATCATCAACTAACTGTTGATCCTGATCATCATCTACATCATCTTCTAGTTCTTCGGTATCTTCTTATTCCACCACATTATACTTTATCGGCCTTCCTCTTGGATCATGTCTAACAAAAAATGACCAACCCAGTTTACCTAGAACCTCTGAGTAAAATACCTGCTCACATTGGCTTGGAAGAACATAGGGCTTATTTCTAGCTCGCTCGATCAACCTTGTATTAACCATGGTAAATCCATTATCATGTTCAATAATAGCTCTCTTAGGATCATTTTCATTCAATTTTAGCCTGTACCATAGGACGACGAACAAAATTAATCTGAAGGACTTAAAGTCACACTCAAGTATATCATCCAAAATCCCATAGTATCAATTTTTGAGACTTCTGGATGTATGTCGCTTCTAGATGAAACATTAGTCACTGAAAAGACTCAGAGTTATACCAAAATCACAAGTTTTCTTCATGTCATCAACATTTTGATTCAAAATTTATGACCATTGCACCACATAGCCTTGTGGTGTTTCACCTGCAATATGTCAAACATGTAAAAATTATTGCAATATCATCAGCTGATAAACATATTTATTCTTGGCCGAATGTATGCAAAGAAAACAATATCAAGATATATATACATCAATATACTTGAAAATAATTAAATAATATGGGTGATTAATATATTTATACGTACCTATTTATCTCTTAAACCATATGCTAAATCAATTTCCCTTTGTGTAACATTGGAATCTCCATTACGATGAGCTTCTTTAACCAATGAAGCCACACCTTCCCATGTTAATGCGTGACGCATTGTTGACATCGTTCAATCCATACCGTCATCCAATCAAGATTGTTGGTGACATACAAATGTAGTGCATCCCACTCTCGACCAACTGTACCAAAAAAAATTGAAATTCACAAACAGACGTATAATTAGTTAAATACCACAATATATGACCTTAATTTATAATTGATGTATATTTAAGATTAAAAATTAAATAAGTACAATATACATAAAAATCATATGTAAAATGTATTCCAATTAATCTCCATGACCATCTTATAATTACCTCTCACTTTCCTCAATCTACCTTTCCCCATCAGGTACTCCCCTTCGAATTTGTTAATGGAGTTGGGATCCCAAATGCGATCTACATGGATCTTTGCTGCAAACTTAGGAAGATATTCACTAATGTACACCATGGTCTGGTATACCATATATCTCTCCACCATAGAACCCTTAGGATGTGCTATTTGTCTAACCAAAGCCTTCAAAAATTTCAAGTGCCTCTCAACCATCCACATTGACCTTGTGTGTACAGGTCCACACAATTCAATCTCCTCAACTTGGTGTATGAGGTAGTGTTCTTGTGCATTGAAAAATGTTGAAGGTAGACACTTTTGCATTTCACACATTAGACAAGGAATTTTTCTCTTCCAATAATTTATATCTTCTTTATGGATTTCTTTAGATGATAGCCATCTACAAGTGATTCAAGACACAAATATATTAACTATATTTAACAAAAATATACAATATATTATATAACAAGTAAAACAAATGGCAATTATAAGATGTATACAAATCTTAATCTGAAACAAATATCACTACTTCTTACTCCCCTATGCATTTTTTGAAGATCATATATAACTTGCTTGACATTGTTGTCAAAGTTGTCTGGGAGAGATAGAGGTAGAACGTACTGCAACAATTATAAAATGATCTTTTCATTATTTTTCTAAAAGTAGTAAACACAATACACTAAAAATTACATGCATTATACAAGTGTATATAATATACTAGAATAATTACCTTAATGAAGGTATGCCAATCATGCGTTTTCATCCTTTTTTATGATATTATTTATGTTCATAGCAAATCCTGTTGGAAATCAAATTTTTCATATGACTTACTTTATATCATTGCTTTGTTGCTCTATTAATAACAAAGGAAGGGAGCTTATATTAATTTTGTCTCCATCGCCATTTAATTGAATGACATTTTTCATTGCATGATTGGCCTCTTGAATGTCACTACAAATTTTGACAATTTTTTCTTTGTCATGCCCTCCATCCAATATTTTCCATAATGTTTCGGCTATATTATTTCCTATATGCATTGTATCAAACAAATGCACAATTTAGGCCGCCTCATAGTAGGGCAACCTAATAAATTGTCTGGGATAACTTTTAAGTCCCTGTGGAATCCGGCCATTAATGCCTTGACGACCTTCATGAAGCATATAAGTTAAACAAATTAACAACGACAATCATTGTCAATTACAACATGAGTAAACACAACACAATATAAAAATATAAATTCAAAATATATCATATATGATAGATAAACAATTTGATCTCATGTATAACCTTGACGATTAATTTATTTTATTCCAACTTCCATAGGCAAGGCAGGACATTTTCATGGCTTTGATGTAGCTCCCTCTTTCCCATTGAAAAGATGTT
>VDFB02154447.1:0-13973 GCA_007258455.2 Sequoia sempervirens | reverse complement strand
GGACCTGAATAAAGCATGTCCAAAAGATGATTTTCCCTTGCCCAACATAAACATCATAGTATATCTCACGGAAGGATGTGACATGTTGTCCCTCATGGAAAGTTTCTCAGGTTACAATAAGATTCGTATTGCCCCAGAAGACCAACATAAAACAACATTCACTTGTCCTTGGGGTACATAATACTGGAAAATCATGCCTTTTGGTCTTAAGAATGTAGGTGCCATGTATTAGAGAGCTATGACCACAATATTTAATGATATGATGTACAAGATAATGGAAGATTACGTGGATGGCCTTTTGGCTAAATCATTGTCAAGAAAAGATCATTTGAATGTGTTAGACAAAAATTTTAAGAGACTAGAAGAATATAAAGTCTGAATGAATCTTAAGAAATGTGTCATTGGTGTGACATCTAGAAAATTTTTGGGATACATAGTTTCTCGAAGAGGCATCAAGAAGTCGATCCAACTAAAGTGAAAGCCATCTTAGACATGCCTCCTCACAAAGGAATAAGTGAACTCATGACATTACAGGGCAGGTTACAATCAATTTGATGTTTCATAGCACAATTGGTCGACAAGTGTCAACCATTTCAATATCTTCAGCATAAAGGAATCCCCTTTGTGTGGATAGATAAATGCCAAGAGGCCTTTTAGCAAATAAAAGATTACCTACTGTCACCACCAGTCCTTATGCCTCCCATTCAAGGAAAACCTTTGATTTTATACATCTCTGCCACTACTTCAGCACTAAGGGCATTACTAGCACAAAATGACCAGGAAGAAAAAGAAAGGGCCATATATTATATTAGTCAAACACTGGTCGGATATGAGCTGAATTACACATCAATTGAATGTGCTTGCCTACCAGTTGTCTTTACTGCTCAGAAGCTAAGAAACTATATGTTGAATCATAGGACACAATTGGTAGAAAAGATTGGTCCCTTGAAATATCTATTGAGTTGCACACCATTGATAAGATGTCTGGAAAAATGGTTCATGATTATAAGAGAATATGGCATCCAGTATGTAGAGCGAAAGGAAATAAAGGGACAAGTGATAGCAGACCAACTGGTAGATGCACCTATGCAAAGTGATCATCCCTTGGTGGAATATTTTCTTGATGAGTCAATATTTCATACAGAACTAAAGTCACCTTGGAGGCTATACTTTGATGGGTCTCATACTAGCCATGGCTCAAAGGCAGGCATATTGTTCATTACTCCATAAGGGGATACCATCCCTAAGTCTTTCTGCATAGCCTTCCCATGTAAAAATAATGTGGTGGAATATGAGGTGCTGGTTATATGACTTAGAATGGCAATAAAATCAAAAATCATGACACTTCATGTCTATGGGGATTCTCAGTTAGTCATTAGCCAAGCTAACGATGACTATGACACTATGGATGAGAAACTGATGCTTTACAAACACATGATTGACAACTTTCAGACATATTTTCACATGGTGAATTTTGAACAAGTTCTGAGAGCACAGAACAAGGCAGCAGATGCAATGGCTATGATCGGTTTTCTCTTAGACATTCCAGGAAATATGCCTCAACTAGAGTTCTTGGTAGAACAACTTCTGGTCCCCACCTATAATATTCCCGAATCAAAGATGTTTTGTGAACTTGTTGGTCTTGATTCTCCCTAGTATCAGGATATTTATGACTACCTCAAGTCCCAAACCCTTCCCCCAACCTTTCCAATAACCAAAGAAATTCATTTATCCAAAAGGCCACCAGATATGCCATCGTCATCAACACCCTTTACTGTTGTAGCTTTGACGACACCCTCCTTAGATGTCTCGACACCAACGATGCATGCACAACCTTACATGAAGTACATGAGGGTATATGCGAGTCTCATTCAAGTGGTCCTACTCTGGCCAAGAAGATAACGAGACTTGGGTACTACTAGCTAACCATTGAGAAGGATGCACTAGAATATATTAGGACTTGTTACCAATGTCAAATACAGACTAATTTAATTCATGCTCCAGCACAGGAACTTTGGTCAATTACTTCTCCTTGGCCCTTCGCACAATGTGGAATCGACCTCATGGGAAAGATACATCCTACCTCATCCAACAGCCACAAAGTCATCATCACCACCATTGAGTACTTTATGAAGTGGATCGAAGCCATCCCCCTTATGTACATAACTGGCAAAAAAATTTCCAAATTCATTCTTAACTACATCATTTTTTGGTATGGTATTCCACAATCCATCATCACAGACAATGGACGTTCGTTCAAAAATCAAGACGTTCCTAAGTTCTATGAGCGATTCCATATCTAGCATCATTTTTCAACACCCTATTACCTACAAGGAAATGGTCAAGCTGAGGCATCCAATAAAATCATTCTTAAAATTCTAAAAAAGATTGTCAATGACGCTGGCTATGACTAGCATATCCAACTTAACTCTTCTCTTTGGGCTTACCACACCAGCATTCACATGCCTACATGAGCTAATCCATTCTCCCTAGTCTTTGGAGCTGAGGCCATATTGCCCATCAAGGTTGAAATTCCTTCCTTATGAGTCTCACTGAAGGGTCTGACTAATGATGAGTATAGACATTTGCATTTGCATGAATTGGAGATGTTAGAGGAAAGAAGACATAATTCCTTGAACCATCTAGAGCCATATTAGAACCGTCTCTATTGCAGTTACAACAAGAGAGTCATGGTCAGGAAGTTTGACGTTGGTGACTTAGTCCTCATGCAAAATCCTAAGAATTAGGCAAATAGAGAAAAACCTAACAAGTTCGAACCAAATTGGTTGGGTCCTTACGTCATCATATCCTCTTTTGGCTCCGAAGCATATCAGCTAGCTACTCTAGATGACAAACAATTGAATAAGCCTATCAACAGTGTACATCTTCGAAAGTTCTATGTATAGCATTAGAAAGTCGAGCCAAAAAATTAAAAATACAAAAAAAAATGGAACATATAAAAAAATCGTCACCTTGATGAAACCTTGGCAAATAGGCATCTTGGTAACACCAAAAAAAAAGAAAAATGACAAAAATAGTAAAGAAAAATAATTCGTCCAATAGTGAAAACCTGGTAAACAAGTGCTTTGGATAAGTACCATGGTGAAAACCTGGAAAATAGGTGCCATGTGTAGTCAATCATTGCTTTCCCATTTACTGTCACTTTATCTACCTTGGCCTATAAAGAAACACATTTTCCATCACTATCACAACACTTTCCATGACATTGCACCCTTCCTTTCATGGTTGACAAACGATTGACATCAAGTTCAGTAGACAGTCCAACTGCCATCCCATGCATATCCTTTACACATCTTTCAAATTTGGCTAAGTCTTGGGCCTGACTAGGGGAAAATTTTTATCATGTGACTGCAGTAGGTATCAAGCATGATATCAACAATCCTAAAATTTTGTAAAAAAAGACAAAAATATCCTAAAATGTCTTTAAAAAAGATTAAAAATCATTAAACGTCCTGAAAAAAGACAAAAACATCATAAGACGTCTAAAAAAAGACTAAAACATTATAAAATGTCCTAAAGAAAGACTTAAAAATTGAAAAACATATTAAAGAAAGACCTAAAAATCAAAAAATGTCTTGAAGAAACCCCAACAAAAGTTAAAATGTCTAGAGAACACAAAAATGAAAAAATTCCATGGCTAGTCCATCAAATCAGTCAATCTTTGTCATTTGTCTAAACTATGTTGTCTCTACACATTTGCTATGTAGGAAAGGCTCATCTTCAAGCCCTTGAGACATTAGGTCAATCCTTTTAGCTTTAGTAAAATGAAAATAATGATTCAGTCTTTGGTCATCAAGACAAATTCATTGGTCGTGTCGAACTATGAGGTCTCTGAGTGCATGACGTAGGCAAGGCCATCTGTTGATAAGCCCTCGAGGATGCACTAGGTCAGTCCATTAGGGTTAATGGCACTACACTGGCACACACGTCAAAATGTCTTCAAGTCAAACAAGTCATCTCTAAACAAGAAAACTACTACATCCAAACTCTGGCAATTCTCTATCAAACATGTCAAATACACCATCGTGTCAACATTGACATAGTCAACAATAGTCAAACTTTAGTCAATAATATTCAAACTTTAGTCAACTTCAGACAATCTTTGTCAAAACAAATCAAATTCAGTCAAAATCAGTCAAATAGTTAACTCTTGGTTATCCTTTAGATGTGTCCTTCTGAAGCATGGCCTTTGTCATTTATGCCTTAGGATGTGTCCTTCCTAGGAATCATCACTGTCATCTGGCCTTTTTGAGGGATCCTCTTGACATTTAAGGTATCCTCTCGACATTAGCATCATTTAGGATGTTTCCTTCCTAAATTTGGCAACCTTTGGCATTTGTCATCTCGGCATCATAAAACCTTGACACCTAACATCTTGACATCAAAACACTCGACATTCAAACACACTTGGAAAACAGTTGGAAAATATAGTCTTGGCATTTTGTTCTTTGATCTTTCATTTTGTTACTAGCTTCTCGTCGATGTCTTGATAATAGGATTTAGAGAAGCAATGACGTATCATGATGATTGTCTTGTTTTTTCCTTTTGGTATTTGTGTTGCTAGTTCCTTGAGGATGTCTTGATGACAGGATTTAGAGGAGCAATGATGTTTCATGACTTGTTTTTCTTGTCTTTTTCTACTTGTGGTTGATTTTGACAAAAAGGCTAGGGCAATTGCGCTCTTAGTATGATTCATGATCATCCTTGTCTGTGACTATTTGTCTCATGTGATGGTATGACCTTGAACACCTTGATCTATGTCATATCATAGTGTTTGTTGGCCATTACAATAATCTTCCCAATGATGATTAAGAGCAATAAATATTAAAGTCCTGTGGTAATATGTTGAAGTATTTGGTCTAGGAACTAATATGCATCTCATTTTTTCTTGTCATCTTCTCTCGTCCATCTCGCGATGATACCCTATGACATACAAAAATGGGTATGTGCAGGATCACAGTGGGCCAAAAAGTGGCAATGAGGAAAAAAAGCACATCTTTCATCGACCCAGAAACACAAAAATAATGTGTTGAATTTTTTTAGGCTTGGGTGTCATTACAGACCACCAAAGCAAACACCAATCTTAGTTTTCCAAATCGTATATCCGATTTGTAAAATGTATATATATACAAATTTTGTGGTTGTTTTAAAATCATTTGATAGTCAACAACCCATGGGCACACAATAAGGAGGTTCTTTATGTAACAGATATCCAATTTCGCCAATATCCAATTTGAAAAGATAAGATTATAGATTTTTATTTGCTTTGATTCAATTTTGAATTAGATTTGGATAATTTCAATTAGTTTTTTGTGGATTTTTTTTTAAAATAGGGTTTTTGATTGAATTTTTATAAAAAATTTGAGTTTAGAATGGATTTTGATTAAAAATGATTTTTTTATGGATTTATGATTTAAAATAATGTTGTTTATGTATTTGTATTAAAAATTAGAGAACTTTATAGATTTTTGATAAAAAGTAAGGTTTTTTTTGTTTTTTTTTTTAAACTAGGGTATTTTTACAATATTTTCATTTATACTATCTAATTTCAATTAGATTAATTAGTTTTTAACTTTAATCAAGCATTATGGATACTGAAAATGAAAATGCACAAATTCCAAATGATCCACCAGGTGAGAATGAAAATGCACAAATTCCAAATGATCCACCAAGTGAGAATGAAAATGCATAAATTCCAAATGATCCACCAGCTGAGAATGAAAATGCACAAATACCAAATGCTCCACCACCTCTGCAACCATCAATTGAAAAATTAATTGGTGAAAAATTGTAGCAATTAAAGGGAATTTCTAAAGTTTATAAGAGAATCCCTCGATTATTCGAGATGTCAAACACATTGAAGGATATAATTAAAAATATAGAAACCCTCTCCACCCAACATAATGTCTTTCATTCGTGGCAAGAGGACACGAGGGAATATTATGCATGTGGATCGTCTTATGATGGTGTGAAAGATCTCGGAATAACCAAAGCCCAAATAACCTCTTTATTTCTTAACCCCCACACTAGTTTTCTAGTTAATGTTAATAAACCAAAACTTTCTATAAAATGGTGCACACATAGGGACATTGTAGATAACTTTTGGGATTGTTGGTGTATGGTTTTTGATAAACCACTGAACAACAATTGTGATATACCATTTTACTTTATTAAAAAATTATATGTTAAGTTTGTGTTAGGGCATCATGTCAATTACTTTGACATTAAACCCTTGCAAGACATTTGTGGAGGAATGCCCCATGATAGACCAAGGGCAGTTAGAGTAGTCTCACACCCATATGTTCCCCCTCCTCCCCTTCCTCTGCCACCTCCAATATATCATCTAGATATTATGTAGGATGCGACCACACAAACTATCCAGGCTATTCACTCTATGAGTGGCCTTTTGGTTTCGCATGCTTCTATGGTAGCTCAGCCACATTCTAGTGATGTTAGCGATGTTTTGAGTGCTACTGCATCATCCTCGTCAGGTCCACATATTTGTGTTCCACATACTTGCTCCATGTGTCACCAGATATGCTTGGGTCCTCTTGGACAGAGCGCAGAGCATCCCTTGGACACTTCTAATTATGACCTCCATAATGTGGACATTATAGATCAGACTCAAGGGAGTGGAGTGCACCCTACAGAACCATCTCGTGCTAGAGAGGGGGACATTGGAATAGTGACATAGGTAAGATTTAAGTTGTAAATTCACAACTTGCATTTTTTTTTAAATGAATATTAATAAGAGATAGTATAATGTAATAATATTTATTTACATGGTCTATTTAACAGTTGATCTCTAAGGAGGAGCTTGCATAGGTGACTGTTAGCACCCTTAGGGCCATTTCATTTGGCCTCAACATGCACACAGTATATATTTTCGCACTCACTCGTTTACATTTTTTTTTATTATATACTTGCTTGTCATTTGAATTGTCATAAATGAAATTATATAATAACTTATATGTTTATCTTATTTTCCTCTTGTAGGAAATACCAAGTGCGAGCGAGGTGCAGCCTTGTCCACATTATGAAAGTGCAATGTTAGATAAGGGGAAGGTAATTGAACTCAAATTCGATTGAATTAATAATTTTAAGATCTTATATTGATTATACATACATCGACATAGATTGGTAGTTTCATATGTACTTATCATTTTTATGTACAAACAATTATGAGCTATACGTCGTTGTTGACAAGTGCGAGCAAGGTGTAGCCTTGTCTAGATTATGGAAGTGCAATGTTAAACAAGGGGAAGGTAATTGAACTCAAATTCAATTGAATTAAGATTTTTAAGATTGATTATACATATATCAATATAGATTGGTAGTTTCATATGTACTTTTCATTTTTATCTATAGGTAGTTGTGAGCTATACGTCGTTGTTGACAAGTGCCACAATGCTTGAAGGAGTACGTATTGGAACACCTGAAGGAGTAGGTGTTGAAACACTTCAAGGAGGAGGTGTCGAAACACCTAAAGGAGATAAAGAAAAAGATCAGCCTAAAGAGGTATGTGCTTATTTTATTGTGTGTTTGGTACATATGTTCCTATTACCAACAATCATATGCTAACTTGGATTAATTTTATGTTTTTGTTCACATATAGATTGACATTACAAAGTTGGTCTAGCTGGGCCTTTGAGAGGGGTATATTCCCAGGGACTCCCTCACCCTGAAGAGATATATATTTTTAGGTAATCAAGATTTCACAATTTTAGAGTTCAACTATAATTCAATGTATATTGATTTCAACATTAATTATTTGATTTTTAAATCATAGCAGTATAACTAATCTCAATTGTGGTTTGAATTTTTCTTGTGCAACTACCCTCAGAGCCAATGAGTGCTGCAAAGAGGCTCCATTTTGATGATCCACCAGTAGTTTAGGATGAGATAGACATTTTGTCATGTAAATTTTGAATAGACATCGAGATGGAATATGCCACATTTTGTAAAACTTTGTTTGAGTTGGCATTGATGCCATTTTTGTATATGGAGATACACTCAAGATTATTGGATAATTTGATATATAGAAGTTGACAATCGAAATTTAATTTCTTCCTCATGTGCATGATTAAACTCTTTGAAATTTAATCAAGTGAGCAATGGTTAAATATCAATGTACAATAGCATAAAAAGAATGGTTATATTATGTAGTTTATATTCATATTGCTGATTACATTCCATTGCACATCTTTCAAACTCAAAGCATTACTTCACATTGCATAAGTAACAACTAGATGCTGATAGATGAAAAAAATTCAATAACAATATAGTTTTTACAAATTCATCCTAAGGAGTTATGCAATTACTTCACATTACATAACGAATAACTAGGAGTAGCTATCAATTCCATTAGCTTTTCATGGAATTCTATGAGACCACATTTCTTTGAGGAAACTTGGCATAATCGGTAGCTTGATATGGAATTCTATAACCGATTAATCATAACCAATTAGATAGCTCATAACATATATATAGAAGGAAGCAATCTCGACCCATCTCTAACTTCAAATTTTGGTTGGGCCTCCTCATTGACATCAACTATGTGTGGTTGGGCCTCCTCTACTCTAGTATCTAAATCAGGCTCAACTTGTACCCCAACTTATGCACGTTAACTTGAACTCCATTTTTTGTATGTTGAGATCCTAATCATATAAAAGACAAAAGACTTGAGAGTATATTTAAGGGATGAAAGATATAAACTCATTTTCAAAAGACTATGTAAATTTTAACATTTGGAT
Organism: Sequoia sempervirens; assembly: GCA_007258455.2. Taxonomy (NCBI): domain Eukaryota; kingdom Viridiplantae; phylum Streptophyta; class Pinopsida; order Cupressales; family Cupressaceae; genus Sequoia; species Sequoia sempervirens. The sequence continues at coordinate 5,199 of VDFB02154447.1, read as the reverse complement.
ATGTTATCATTCTCTATTATATATTAAATATAAGCTTAAATGTATAACATTGATTTTCTATTTACTCTCAAGTCACTATAAAATTAAATATGTATTTCTAACATAATTTTCCTCATGTCTATATATACTTACATAATGGTAGCATAAATAAGTGTGTTTAAAGATAGTTTGAGGTGACTTGCATAAAATTTTAAATTATTTAGATAAAATACAAGATTGAATCCAAGTTGTGGTTCCTATGATGTGGGAAAGAAATATGAATTCCATGCATATATGAAATACGACACTTGGGTGTAAAATGATAGAATAAAGGTATACAAAAATATCATTAACAACTTGCACAAACAAAGAAACTTAAGGGCATTTTTAGAATTCTAAATGCAACAATATATAAATTAAAGACAATTTATTTACGAATGATTCCATGGAGAAACTAGAGAAGGTCACACCTCATAGATTGTATTCTTGGTAGGAGATAAAGTACTCTTAAGAGTTAAACCTCATAAGAGCTTGAGAGAATTTGGAAAGCATGCTAAGTTAGCACCTAGATACATGGGTTCTTTCAAAGTTTTAGAAGTTATTAGCCTGGTTGCCTACAAAATAGCTCTACCACCAACTCTTTCTCATATGCATGAGTTTTTCCATGTCTTATTTAAAAAAATGTGTTTTGGCATTAACCATATTCTTGATTGGAATAATCTTCAAGACTAGGATCTAGGAGTGATCACAATTGAGCCTCTCAAATTACTTGAGGTTCACAAGACCCACTTGTGCGATAGAGAAATTACTCAATGTTAGGTCTAGTGGGACCAATATTCTGAGGATAGTGCCACCTAGAATATGTTGATGAATTAGTGTAACTATATCAGTTGATATGGTTTGTTTAAAATTAATATGGAACTTGGTTTGCATATAAATTAAAAGGAATGCTATACTTTGTATATTATTGGTTTATGTTAATATTTTCTTTATATAATCAAACTAGCTACCTTGTTGGCTTGATGACATGGATGCAGGAGATTTTGTTTCTCCCTCTAGGATAGAGATGGAGAGCATCACTAGAGAGAGTAGCAGATTCAAGAAGAAAACCAAGGCCACCAAGAACTTTTGAAGTCATGCACACAAACCATATATTGCATGGTTTCTTTAAATTATGAATTCTTTCTTGGAATTGGTTGAACTCTAAGTTCATTTGAGTTGTCATTGGTTTAAGTATAAAATACATACATGTGTCATTTTTTTTATGATTAAAACCTAAATTGGCATGGAATTATATGATATACAAAGTCTATTGATGCCAAGGTTCAATTTGTATGATATTGAAAAAAGAAACCAATTGAGTAGAGTTATCAACATTCTTCAGAAATCATAAGAATTTTTTTAGTACACTAGCCATTTTGATGTCTTCTTTTAGTCTCAAATGATATTTTGTATCATTGTTACATTGGTCTTGAGAGTGGTAGCTTAATATAGGTCCACAATACAAAATCCAGTTTACTTGTGCAGTGTAATAGTGGCATAGGAATATTTTTCTTTGAAAGAACCAAAGGGTGATTGCACGTTTGAAGTGTATAAACACATACCCTTTTGTAATATCAAGGCTACTTTTTGAATCTTCCATGCATTGCTAATCTAAAAGGAAAGCTATTTTTCCTAATTTGTATGCAGCCATGCTTTTGAAATTTTCAAAAAGAGAAAAAATTCCCTAATGATGCAAAGGCATGGCCAAGCAGTTCTAACTCTCCAAATAAGAGAAGAGAACTGAGTAGAGTTATCAGCATTCTTCAAAAATCGTAAGAATTTTTATAGTACACTAGCCATTTTGATGTCTTCTTGCAATCTCAAACATTATTTTGTATGTAGATGTGTGATAAATTCTTAGTTCAATGATGTTGAACAATTTTTGAGAAAAGAAAGTTGTGTCATGGTCCAATTTCAATCCAACAAGAAAAATGAAAGCTCAACCTCTTGGAATGAAAATGCTTGTTTGGAAAACAAATGAATAAGAATGAGGTAGTTAAGGTGTTTGAAGTTATTTAGAGGTCAATTTTAGGGTGGAAGGCTTAAAATTCCATTTTAAATGCACAAAAAAGAATGAAATTACTTCAAACCAAGTTTGTGAAAAAGTTAACTCTGTTGCCCACTAGTTTCCCTTAAGAGTCCAAAGTGCTAAAAGACAACAATATTTGAAGGGCTATTTCTTGGAGACTGTGATGCTTACAGACTCTCTATCCAAGGCTATGGGATCATATTGGGATCATATACAAAAACCTCTCTCAATTTTTTCTATCTCAGAGGAATTTTCCTATGGTGATGACTTTTTCAGTGGAGGGAAAAGTTGCCAGATGCAAGCAATGTAAAGTTGCAAAGTGGTGCAACTTTCATTCTACAACTCGTACGACCAAACAAACTATTCCAACATGTCTAGATGGGTATGTTTACACTAGGGATGGTCATATTTTGCACCCAAATATACCAAATCACTCTGAGCTACATTGGACTGACGATTTCCCTAAAGAGTCCAAAGTACTAAAATAGAGAAATCTTTGAAGGGCTATTTCTCAAAGATCATGAGGCTTACAAAATCCATGTCTAAGGCTATGTGATCATGTTGGGACCATCTACAAAAACCTCACTTTTTTTTTCTCTCTCGAAGAAATTTTCCTGTGGTGATGACTTTTCAGTGGAGGGAAAAGTTGCTAGATGCAAGCAGTGTAAAGTTGCAAAGTGGTGCAACTTTCATTTCGTAACTCGTACGACCAAACAAGCTATTCCAACACATCCATATAGGTACATTTTCTCTAGGGATGGTCATATTTTTCACCCAAATATACCAAATCACTCTGAGCTACATTGGATCGGCGATTTCCTTGAAGAATCCAAAGTGCTAAAAGGTAGCAATATTTGAAGGGCTATTTCTTGGAGACCGTGAGGCTTACAAACTATTTGTCTAAGGCTATGGGATTGTGTTGGGACCATCTAGAAAAATATCTCTTGGTTTTTTCTATCTCAGAGGCATTTTCCTGTGGTGATGACTTTTTGGTGGAGAGAAAGGTTGCCAGATGCAAGCAGTGTAAAGTTGCAAAGTGGTGCAACTTTCATTCTGCAACTCGTACAACCAAACAGACTGTTCCAACACGTCTGGATTGGTACGTTTATGCTAGGGATGGTCATCTTTTTCACCCAAATATACTGAATCACTCCGAGCTACATTGGACCGACGATTTCCCTTAAGAGTCCAAAGTGCTAAAATGCAGCAATCTTTGAAGGGTTATTTCTTAGAGACCGTGAGGCTTATAAACTCTCCATCTGAGGCTATGGGATCATGTAGGGACCATCTACAAAAAATATCTCTCATTTTTTGCTATCTTAGAGGCATTTTCCTGTGGTGATGACTTTTTAGTGGAGCGAAAAGTTGCTAGATGCAAGCAGTGTAAAGTTGCAAAGTGGTGTAACTTTCATTCGGCAACTTGTATGACCAAACAAACTATTCCAACACATCTACATGGGTATTTTTATGCTAGGGATGGTCCTCTTTTGCAACCAAATACAACTAATCACTCCAAGATACATCAGACTGATGATTTCCCTTAAGAGTCCAAAGTGCTAAAATGAAGCAATCTTTAAAGGGCTATTTATCAAAGACCATGAGGCTTACAAAATATCTATTTAAGGCTATGGGATCATGTTGAGACCATATACAATAACCTCTCTCAATTTTTTCTATCTTAGAGGCATTTTCCCGTGGTGACAAGTTTTCAGCTTACAGAAAAGTTGTCAGATGCAAGCAATTTTCCAAAACACTAGACCAACACATGACTAATTCAAACACCCATATCCAAGTTACACAACATATATGAGAAACAACATAGACTCCTTTGGACCAGCGTTGACTTCCTATACATTCACCCTTGAAAATGTTACTCAATTAGCTCAAAAATGCAAAGAAACATACCTTCAAGCACCACAAAGACCCCTAAAACCTTGGGGTAGAAAATAAATTGCCAAGAAAACAAATATTCTGCAATTGGATTCCATTTGTACAAAACTATAGCCATCAAATCAGAAAAACTTTGTTTTTAGTGTAATTCTTAAGGGTTTATTGGATGTAGCACTTCCACAACCTTGAGTTTGTCACCACATTAGACACCTTTATTTAGGCCCCAATATGCTTAGAAAACAAAGAAACTTGTGGTATCTCATTTTTTCAAACCCTCTATTAAGAAGTCAAAATAAATTCAATATATGTAATAACATTTCTACAGAAAGTTTTGATACAAAAATGATTGAATGGATTGTGTATAGGCAGAAAACACAAGAAAAATAGTAAAATATATATTATATAAATGGGAGATATTACAAAACCTGGTTCAAATGAGTATACCAACAAGAAAGAACCAGGAAGAAAACCTTCGGGTTGTAGCTCAATTAAAAGTACAAAACAGCACTTTACAAAACTTATGAGTTTCCAAAATACATACCCCTTTAAATTTTAAACATACCCTTTATACAATGCCAGAAATTTGACCCATATTTCAAAAAGCATCACTGGGTATAGATTATGCCCATACACAATTATGATTATTTTACATTGTTTCCACTCTGAGAATTCAAATTTCATGTATTTTGCTATTGGAGGCATTCAGGGAATAGTCTTTGAACAATAGTAGTATGTTCACGTTCTAGACTGACAAGCACCTGTACAAACCATCAAGGTAGCTTAGAATAACCAATCTATATTATTCTAAATGACACAAAATATGATGAGATGGTAATGCAAACTATAAAAGATGCTTAAAATAATCAATCTATATTGTTGTAATATGTGGCATACCTCTCTAAAAGGATCAGAGTTGGCTATTGTTGCAGTAGGTCCATGATCAATTATGTCCGAAATATCGCAAAAGTGGGAAAATGAGAAATCTATATTATCACAACAGAAAAGATGCTTAGACTAACAAATCTATATTAATCTAAACAACTTGAATGATGATGAATTGGTGATGAAAACTATAAAAGATGCTTAAATAACCAATCTATATTATTCTTAAATGACACAAAAATATGATGAGATTGTAATGCAAATTATAAAAGACGCTTAAAATGACCAATCTATATTGTTGTAATCTGTCGCATACCTCTCCAAAAGGATCACAATTAGCTATTGTTGCAGTAGGTCCATGATCAATCATGCTAGAA